>DWNE01008424.1:0-11527 GCA_018249875.1 Cecropterus toxeus | reverse complement strand
AAGCACACTGAGGCATAATAACGCGTCAGCTCGTTGGCTATGGTTAGACGATACTATATCGAAATAAGACCACAATTGCATTTGTGCTCTTATTTCTCTTGCCGTTTTTGGAGCCGTGACCTTTAATCTAGTACATATTTGATCAAAGGGATGAAAGTATTAATATTGTTGAAACATCACATACAGAAAAATCTTGAAGTATATTGTTACACATATACGTTTTTATTTAATTAAGAGATGTTTCCAAAGACAAGTTTTTTAGGCTACTAGCAGGCTGTACCCTGCGCGCGTTGCTACGCTAGCATTTCAAATAATTATGTAAAATTCATTGTAATGACGGTGGCGCCACCTGTCGAAAATTCGTCGTAAAAAAAACAGAAACTGCGGGCTCATCAGTGTTCGGAACCGTACGATAATTATCGTACATGTACGATAATTTCATGGTGACGTACGATGTACTATAGTACTCTATAATCGTACGATAAATTTACATTGTCTGTTATGGGTGTAAAATATGTTGTGAAAACATTATTGAGATAACATTTTGTGTCGCTCACGATATACTTCAAAGATGATGTTTTTTTTGGTCGCCAATAGGAAGATGGTGAAATTTAGTATATTGTCGAAGCAAAAAAAAAACCGCCTTAAAAATGTACAGGGGCCGACGTAGTGCTGTTGTTGTATTCGTGCGATAATTTTGATGCAGACAATTTTTTTTTCTTATTTATACCTAACAAGAACAGCATAACATACCAAAACTGTAATCAGTCTAATTCTCCCAATATCCAAATAAATACTTATCTTTTTTTTAATTATAATTAAGCTGAAAAATAAGAGAAACTTAAAGAAATATAGTTTTGTGAATGACATAATTAAAATACATTATACATTTTACGAGACATAGAATGTGACTGTGAACCTTTAATTTTAATAATACTGATCATTAATATGTATAAATCTGTACACATACATTGTACAAAGTGTGTGTTGTATATGTGTATGGTTTACCATACACATAAAAAAAGAAAGGTCTGTACATCCTTTTTCAAATCAACTATATTTACAATATAGTTACTTTGAAAGACTGAAAATTACTACAATATAGACATTATTATATTTTTTTGGTTTGTTTATGTATGTTAGACATTGCATCAAATCAAAACTACTAAATTTAATTTAAAGCATTGAACATACAAATATTTATTTATAGTTAGTCAACATTTACTCTTAATTTCATTTAAATCCTTGTTTATTTAAAGTAATTACAATTTAATACAAAGAAAGGTAACATCCTTTAAAACGGGTTATACAGCGGGGCCTAGCTATTGTTATTGTTAATCAAAGTAATGTTTTTATTCTAAATAACAATCATATTTTAACTATACATTCAACTAACAAGACAACAATAACCAATGATTTACATATTAAAATTAGAACATGCTTCACCTACAGGACCTCATGAATATATTACCATTTTTACAAGCAGCCCGACAAAAACAACCGTAGTCTTTTTCTCTCATCTCATCACTCCAGTTGATCATGTCTATCCTGTACTGTTCTTTGTATGGGCCGTCGCTGAGAAGATTTTGCAGATCCAAATTTCTCTCCTTAGCCCAATGGCTCTTTATTGGTTGTGATATTTTTATTACTTCACACTTTTCTCCCAATCTGGAATTTATTGCATGTATAATTAACAAATATGGTTGTGTCAAATAGTATACAGGGATGAACTTGCATTGATAAAAAAAGTTATGAAGTGAACTAATAACATTTATAACATAATATGGATCTTTATTTTCTCACATTAAGAATTTTACAATGCATTTAATGTTTATAATATTAGGCATACAGAAATACAAACAGGATTTACTTAAATACATACTACATTTTGTACATATTTTTTGATAAAATAATACAGAAACACTTTTATACAAATAGACCCCAATTGAGTTGAACCTGGATGAATCATAACTAAGACGTATTAATGAGTAAAATTGGATTTCTCTAAATCCACGTGTTTAAGGACTATCAGGCAAACAATATTTAAGTTTTATTAATGGTGTATTTCGACACCAGCAATTTACACTACGCTAACTTATAGAAGTGTATGTTAAAAATTAAATTTAAATCGAAATTGAAATCGTAATTTTGAATCGAATAATTAAAAAAAAAATACATTTACTTAGCGTTGTATAACAATTATAACTTCGTTATTTTAATTTTTTTCGTCGCAATATCTTTATTACATAGAACTATATTTTAAGCAACTTTTCATAAAAAAAAGAATTCATAAAAGAAAGAATTAAATTCGATTTAGCGTAGTATAAATTGTGGGTGTTGATTTGTATAGTACTAGCTGAATTGTTGCCATATTTAAATAGTGCAAAATATCTAATCAAAAGCATATAAGTTGACCAAGTAAATAGCTTCATCCATGTAAAATTTCATGTAAATAGGACCAATGGTTCTTGTGTGACGGAGTATCAAACAGACACACGCCACCTCATTTTTATATATGTATATTCATATTGATATATAGGTCAAGTTTCATAATTACGTTGCATTTATTGTATTTACTGTGACAATGTATAACAATGTACAGACACAAACACAATTTTTAATACAAGTAGAACTGCATCACAATAAAAATGGAAATTTTACAATCTACCATATCATTATGTGAAATAATATCCCATACTTTCAATGAATACATTATTAAAATGGAACTTACATTTTACACAAATTTTCAGTTAGATAATCTTTACCAGATTTTCTTTTCCCGCTAAATAGTAAGATTACATTGGGCATTTTGTGAACACTAAAAATGAAACAATAAAGTTGCGTAACATTAAAATAAAAATGTAGCATATCAATCATAAGTTGTCTCATTTTCAGAGTGGTTTAAATATTGTAGTAGCAATGACTGGCTGAACAATCACCATTTATCAGTTGGTAGAACCAGTTTAGCTCGACTGGGAAGGTATCGCCTATTTCTAGCATGAAGCAGTTCTTGTGTTTCAGAGGGGTGTGGTTGCCGGCACACTAATATATGAAGCAACCATTGCAAGCCCCATTAGTAGCAACACATATACAGATATCCACAGCAGCAGTCGCCACTTACACTCAGATGGATTGCATGCTCATTTACTACTTCAAAAAGACAAGCAAAAATCTGATCAGACACACAGTGGATTTTGAGTTAATCCCTATTTAAACATATGTCTGAATGATGAATTTAGTTATGTGTTCTAGTTCTGGGTGTTTTGTAGTCATCTGCGTGTCCATGGATGACAATATAGGGAAAATCCTAGAAGGGCTATAAGTACAGTGTCATCTTTATTTAATGGAATACCTGTGGCGAACCCTTTCTCCCTATATACCCATCAATTAATTTGTGGGTAGAGTCTAGTAATAACAGCCCATGTTTGAAGCTAAACTAATTGATGAATTGTTGCAGAAAGCAACTAAAGGACAAAAGATGAGAATTTATTTCCAATGTAAAAGTAACACCCATTGTGACCAACACGCATGCCTGGCTCGGTGAGTATTGGCAAAACCCCTATTAGGGAATAACGAGACCTCAAAAGGCTAATAGATGGATGGAAAGACAAATTTTATAATTTCATATTCCAATAATCCATATCAAATTGAGAATTTTGTGATGTTGAATTGGGACTACTTAATAGTACTAAATTAAAGTTTAATATAAGAACAAACTTAAAACACTAATTAGACATAAATTAAATGATTGTTTTCAAACATTTCAAACTATAATTATTCTATATCAAGCTTCGATTTTCTTAAATTACGGAAAAAAATGTAGTATCAGATAACATACTAACTATTAGTACCTACCTTAAAAGATATTCTTATTCTTTATTTGTATGTTTATTGAAAATACTGTTTTAAAACATTAAATAAATATTGAATATAAAAATAAGCCTAATCAGACATGATCGCAACGGGCCCGTGACGCTGCGACGTACGTCTCTGTGACTTCGACTTGACAGTTAACAGTTAACTTGACATATTCGATTGTCACTGACAATACCAAAGAGTTTTGCCATTGACATTTGACATAGACAACAACCTAAAATTATACAGGATCTATGAAAGCAATATACGGAAAAGAATCATTAATAAATTACTTTAACTCCTAAAATCATTACATAAAATTATAAGTTGAAGTGGATAAATACTTTAAACTAAATAATAGAAATTATTACATAACTGATTACTACACTACTGCCATCTATGAAACATTTCTAATACCAAAGAATGACAGACCAACTAAGACGTCATCTTAATAAACATATTTCGCCACTAGATGGCTCAAGCATAATGTGTTCGTCAATCTGTCTCTATTTCATTGCTTGCTATATGAGTTTGTTCTATAAAACTTTTATTAAATATACAAGCAAGCTTTAAGTTGTATTTGACGCAAACTCGGCCCTATTAGCACTAAATAATAATACAAACTGCATTCTACTAAATTACCACGCGTGTTAGTATTATTACATTAATTACTTAAGAAATAAAATAATGCACTTTCCACGTATAGTATATTCGGTAGGTTATCTTGATGAGTAACCGAGTTTAATTTAAAAAGTTTAAATTAAATTAAGTAAGTAGGTATAATAAGTTTGTTCAAATATATTTTTTGTTCATATTAAAATCTTTTTTCTTCCTCACATAGGTAATAGGTAGCTTCTTATCTTTTAAAAGCGCATAAACTGGACTTGTTTTTCATAGATAAATGATTTTATAATTACTTAGTTGGTATAACCTACATTTTGTCATAATATCGAGAAAACGAATAAAAATTGAGATATTGGTTTATCGATATTACCTATAGGTATTAGTTAAACATTTTAAAACTATAGGTACTTAAAGTATTATTAGATACTAATATATAGCTAAGGCTATAGGTCTAGGTACCTACACGATAACAAAGCTATAAATAACTATATCTTAAGTACAAATCGGAACATTTCATTAATATTAAAATGTTGTGTCTTAACTTATGACAATATCCGTAAGTAAATGAATGGTTGTCTTAAATGTTATACTTATTCGATAGGTAGGTTTGGGCTATATCGCATCGCCCACGCGGCGTTATTACAGCCGCTATAACCATCCATAACACAACTATAAATAAAATCGTGCCGACACGAAAAAAAATGGCGTTATTTGAATGCCGACCGATAATTTAAATGTAGCAACAACCGCTTTTAGCTTACAACCTTAATTGACTTAAAAATGCTTATCAATATTCAACATCCACATAATCGTAAAATCACGTACAATGCACGCAAAATTGAACTTTATTGTGTAGAAATTCAATTTTATTTGTAGGGTCAACCACTCAAACCTGTTCCCTTTCAACGCGTGAAGTAAGTTCGAAGCACGATGCACGCTCACGACTTTCTGAACAACTCCGGACATGACATTCCACGTTTCGTTGTAGATTAGAATGGGACGGATAGCGAGCCACCCGTCGAAAAAAAACGAGACAAGCAACCACGGAGCGGTCCACGTGGACTACTTAATATCAACACAGGAGCGACGACCAATAGAAAACGGTACCACTAATGTATTTCTCACCTCCGCACTCACACCGAGGCCGGTTGTAATTTTTGAATTATTTATGGGATATTCAACTTTCCACCGAGCGCGTAGAGTTTTAAATCTTACGCTGTGGTGAGGGGCGTCGTATATACGGAATGACTTAAGGAACGCCGCGGATGTCGCGCTCGCTCGTAACATGGACGGGTAGGGTAGAAAGTCGCATACAAAGCATTCTGCGGCTCTTGAATTTAAAACGATTCCCAAGAACACGGGCGCAAGTTGGTGAAGGTTGGAGGAGGCCGCGGTGCAAACTGCATCGTCTCGTCACAGCGGCAGGCGCCCCCGGCCCGCCCCACCCCGGCGCACCCCGGGGCTCGCTCTCCCGCCGTTATTGTAGGTCGGTGTATAGCCGCCGCGCTGTGTGTGTACTGTGTACGGTGTACTGTGTACGCCTGTTCCGAGTGAACTGTTGTGCTGAGGCACGACGTTTTCATAGCTGCGAGGTGCATGCGGCCGTGCCTCTCGATGTTCGCAATATTTTGCCGTCGCAATATGCCTCTTTTTGCTTATGTGCTGCGCCCGTTTGACCAGCTGAACAAAGAATTTCCAATTTAGGACTTTTTCACTTGCAACTTTTGCAAACGTATTTGGGTCAGAGCGACGTACGGAAGCTGGGTAACTACCTACCTACTGAAAGAAAGAAAAGTTTATGCAAACTCTGTTTATGCTAACTTCCATGATTTTATGCGCAACTGTTCGTTTTTTTTTGGTTTAGATTATTAGGTTTTTTAATTATACCATACCTACTTACCCATATAAGGATAGCTAAGATCATACACATGGATTATAGATTTTAGGTACCTATAACTTTTAGGCGAAGTGTGATTAAGTAGAAAATAGGGTAGGTACGAGCTCTAAGGCAATAAAAGCAAAGTTTGTATACACAATAATAACTAGGTATCTACATTTGAATAAAGATACGTTCCTAAGTCGCTAACTACTAATGAAAGTAACATACACGTTGTATAAAACTAACACACATTTATTTATAAAAACAAATTTAAACCCATTCCGAACTAAATGTCTCTTTTTACCAAACTCATGTTGAAAACAATCGAATGGAGGACATTAACTCAACAGGCAGAGGTCGTGTCTTGCGTGTGTCGGTGACGCCCGGAAACGCGCGTTAAGCGTTCCTCTTTTTACGACACGATCGACAAAAGGCTACATTAGTGTAAATTACTGGCTGGGAGGTAAACGTCAGAATCTTCGGAGAATCGCTAAGATGTATGGCTCAATATAACTAAAACTATAAGCACTAGGCACGCTACAAACAAATACCTATTATTATGTTTTGAAAATTTAATTTAAGTTAGATAATTTTAGTTTAAATTTTATTAGTTACTACCTGTATTAGAGAACGAATGGACATAGAATAGACAAAACCACACAGTATTGTTAACTAAACTAAGAAGGTAGGTACTAAAAAGAAAGTTTAACCAGATATATTTATCGGCAAAAAAAGCCAACCGAATTGATAACCTCCTCATTTTTGAAGTGGGTTAAAAATTAAAACGAATCCCTTAAATATTTTCTGAAACAGCTATTGTAAGCACGTAATATAAACACCTGTTCTATAGCTCGAAAACATGCAATAAAAGTTTTTTTTTTTGACGAACGTTATCTACTTATGTATTGTTGACGTTGAATCTTAGACCTACACCTTCAAGCCCATCAAATACTACTTATTCTTCTGCAATAAAGGTGCAGTAGCTGTACCATTATAATTATTAAAAACTTACAATTTATATTGAGTCATGCTGACATCTAATTGCACCTTCACACGTACCTATACAAATAAAACTGTAAAACAAACCGGCATTGTTATTATAGATTAAGGAATAGATAATGAATACATATCTGTTAAATGATTGTGTTTGCTAACCCTTAGGTAGAAGCGGAGATATTAAAATAACACGAGGAATCTCCGCAATCCCGAGGGATGCGCTCGCAAAATTAAAGCCAGATAACCATGACATCAAAACTTGCGGCGAGGCTTTTAGGTAGGTTCATCGCTATTCGCAAATAGGGTTGCCAGATATGTTGGGAAAATAAAATATAAGTTTAAATAAAATATAAATACAATGTAAGCAGTACGAAAATCGGACAGTTATTTTATTCGTACGTAGTAAATTTGTTGTAAACAAGAATAATAGAATTTTAAATAAATTAAGTATTTACAACTTGTATCAAACAATCAGATCTGAAGCTAAATTAACAATTTGTGTATCTTTTTTTTATTTTTGACATTTGATAATATTTGTTTTATTTGGTAGGTAAGTACCTACTAGACATTAAATAATCAAATTCAGAGCAAGTGGCCATTAATTAATTTAAAAAATCTTAAGTCTTGCAGTGTTTAGGGAAAGATAAACATTAAGTAGGTATACCGTAAATACTGTCCGGTTTTCGGCAACTCATAAATATAACTGGCAGCCCTATTCGCCAGTGTGGAGATTTTATGCCTACAATAGGTAAATAGGTTTTTATTATCTATGAGACATTTCTTCTAAGTAATAACTCGACATGAGCTGTATTTTCGCAAGTGTTCCTAGAGAATTTTATGTCATAGGTACCTGTAGTCCTGTACCACTTTTGTGTCATACCTGTACCACATAATGTTGTAATACCTACTTTTCCTTGGGACATTTGTTAAGTAGATGGGTACCTATCAGCATATAAGTTTATGTTGAAATAGAACCCATATCCTGATAATCATTCTAAACAGTTAATTACATTTATTAATACGACAATATTACCTACTAAATAAGCAATTATGTATTAAACTGCTGTCAAGGTTCATATTAAACTACATTATAAATAGGTAACATATTCTCAATCAACGGTAATGATAACACTTCAATTCGCCGCTAACTTGTTTGCATAATAGTTTACAGCGAAATTGACAACGCGCGACATAATGTATTCCACGTGATAACATGTTATCAATATGCTGCCATCCGTCACACCGCCCGGGGTGTCGGGAGCGAGGCACGTTCGCGTTATTCAGCGCAAACAAAAAGGGAATAAATGCTGGAATAAAATACTTTTAATTTCCCCGGGCGCCGCTAATCGGGCGGCGGCGATGGAGGGCGCCAAATCGCCCTTTTTATTTTACTGTATGAACGCAAATCCGGCGGGAAAACGGCCGGACGAGTGCGGGGGAAGTGCGGGGGTGCGGTCACGCGCTCGGAATTAGCGCCCCCTCGCGCCCCGCACTTGACCCGCGCGAGGTGTCACCGAGCACGTTACCTACCCGCAAAAAATGGGGGTGAGCCGCTCTAACGCCCGCTCCCGGTCAAGGGGGAACGGGCGCACGGATTTTGTTTTTAATTTATTACGACTGTCTCAATAATCGTTAGGAACGCACGGATAAGTGGGTCAGTAAGTCGTGCCCGCTTTATAAACGACCTTATAAAAAATAAATTACAATTAATATATTCCTTAACGATTTCATTTAACGTTTATATTCTCTTACATTTGCAATTAATTCTAGTTAAATTCGACTTAGTATCTATCGCCGTAGGTAGACCTTGGAATACCAAATGGATATCTACCTACTGCTATTTCGAAAATTAAATAGGTAGATAATATAAATAAGTTTTAAATATTCTAAGAATTACTGACTACGTGCTTAGGTACCTAAATTAAGCAGCACGTACACGAAATTTAAATTTATAAATACTTAGGTATTACAGAAACTACAAAAACAATTTATAAGCTAGCTACTTAGTTTTTACGGCGATTTATATCAGAATATAATGTACAGTAATAACATAAATACATATTAACCTTCACGTAATCTCCAAACGTGTTTCCGGCGGGCGTCCATTTAACGAACGCCACTAATTGACACGCAAAACAACCGGTGACCGCAACAACCGATATTACAGCTTCTCCGCTGAAAATGACTCATATTGTCTCATTTATAGAATTATGTCATGTTTCCTACTCGTGAATAATTAGTTTTACGCCACAAACCTACCTATTCCGCTCCCTGTTTATATCACGAAACTGTTTGTGTGCCTTTGCGTGATGAACTAATACTCATGTCATTCTCTACGAATATTAAAATTCTGAAGTTCAGATGAGCGCGACAATCCACTTTATATTTATATACCTAACAATTATATGTCAAACAAAGTGGATTCAGGTAATATATATAGGTAGTTAGAGTCCTAAGCTAATGGAAATTGCAAACCTAAACCGTAGTAACAAACAAAAAAAAACATATAATACGTTTGTTTCAAGCCATGGGAGTAAGTACAGACAAGTGTTGCTCAACTAACGCTAAGTCGAAATTTTAAAATAAAAATGACGTTACGAAAAAACGGTAAACCTCCTTCCTCTCCTACAACTTCTTTTCGCTATACTATGCCTATGCGTCCGGTGAATAGTTTTCGAGATATTTCAATTGCCCAACGTGCCCCTATGCACAACTAGCCCCGTCCTACTCTATGAAACCCTAGACTTATGAGTGGGGGTAGGGACTATAAGTGTACCTATATGTAATGATTAAAATTATCTGAGTTTTAAAAAGGAAGATACTCATTTCAGCCTGTGTTTTATTTTTGAACTATCTTTAACGAATCTTTTTTTTACATTACAATTTTAGTGTTTTTTTTCTTAGGCAGGGGAAAGCGGAGCTAATTTTAAGATATATTGAGTCCTAGTCTTTATTTTAAATAATATAGAACTTTTTGCATTTTATTAATAACATACGTACTTTAATTATTCTGTTTTGATAGGAGTAAGTATTTGTCAAATCATACCCCAGTCTAGGTAAATATTGTTACATAACTGAGGTAAGTATTTAATAAAGGTTATTATTGAATTATTGGGTCTATTCCCGTTTGTATCAATATGCTAGTGCACGTTTCTGAAATACCTGATATTTTTTAGAAAAAATAATGATGATACGGTTCAAGGATGTTGCCCTGATTAAGCGGGTTGCCACAGAATTACTAACAGACAATGCCGTTTTTCCATTTATAAAAGCCGCCAATTTATCAATCTTTGGCCGCGTTTCCGTCTTTTTCCATGATTCTGGGTTACCTATCTTTAATCAATAGCAAGTTTATCTTCGCAAATTTCATGAAATGTCAAGAATGTCAGCAATCTAAAATTTTAATGGCACATTCAATAGTTCTGCTGATAACATTGTATTTAATAGGTATCATCATCATCATCTCTATCGACTTTCCATAACTTCCCTGCTAGCTCAAAAGCTGTTTGAGTCGTGAACCCATTTCGGTCTTCGTTTTATATCTACTGTTACTATTACTCATCCTTTAAATAGGCCTTTCGGAAAAACACCCTGTTAAATAAATTAATACATTCGTCATATACGAAGCAAGTATTAATATTTACTTACCTACTTCAATTAGTAAAAAAGTAACATGGGAACTTAAAATAACACTTTCAGCTCCCATGTTACTTTTTTAATTTATTAATTGTATCGTTGTAGCTGTTTAGTTCATAAAATAGAAGTCGATTCAGGTAAAGATTTAATTCGTTTCAGTTATAATTGAAGACTGATCCAAGAGTTCATTCTCGAATTAATTTATTATAAATTAAAAAAGTATTTTCCTACCTATTAATCGGTTCCTATCTATCTATCTATCTATCTATCTATCTATCTATCTATCTATCTATCTATCTATCTATCTATCTATCTATGTATCTATCTATCTATCTGTCATACGTTTTAATTGAAGTAACAAGTAAAATCAAGCGTATAAAATAGGTAACCGGTAGGGTAGAGCGGGGCTAGAAGTCCGGCGGGTAAGAAGTCCCTACATACATATCTCAGTATCTAGCTTCGCTAGAAACAAACGATATACGTGATCGGGAGTGGGATAAGGGACGAGGATGCAGCCGCGGGCCACCAGTCGTCGCA
>DWNE01008423.1:0-11527 GCA_018249875.1 Cecropterus toxeus | reverse complement strand
GGGGGGGGGGTGAAACGGCGTACAAACTTTGGGTATCAAATGAAAGCTAGTAAATAGATTAATCTAAAAATAGATATATTATGATACTTTTAAATTAAATATATATCATTATGAGCAAAATTTTTTTTAAGCAGTCGGTTTTTTGTTTTAATGTTTTTAACGATGTTACTAGTTTGTCAATGATAATTTAGCGTTATGAAGTACTGCTTGCGAGCGTCCGGAGATTAAAGTCAAGATGATTTTGTGTTTACTATTATATTAGGTGGCGGAGACTCGAGAATTGTTTTTCTTTTACTCGAGATTTTGTGTTTCTCTAATGTGAAATCTTAACAACCCTCCCCTCTTTCCCTCTCTCCTTCGAGGGCCACGAAATATTTACTTGACGTTGCAAACGTCAAAGTTGCAGTATCCATATGTTTTATGAATACATTTTTGAACATGTTTGATTATTTGTTTAGTTCTATTTGTTGTTGTGTCAATACACAATGCAATAAATGTTATCAGATAGGATTTAGAATAGTAAAACAGATTAACATAAAACCCTTATAGCTAAATTAATTTAAGAACGTACGTATTTAAATAAATTGTTCAACACGAACAAGAAAATTATACACGCTTGTGTAACAATATTCTTAGTACAAAAACACGCTTTCTACACTCATAGCCCCACAATAGGATTTTCTCCTGTATCTTCGGTGCCATGAACACACAAAGACGAATGCAGAAACATCCAGACTCAGAACAGAAATCTAAACTCATCATTCATATTTCTGTCCGGCCGGAAATCGAACCGGGGACCCACTGCGCGTCAGACCGGCATGGTGACCGCTCGGCCACGCGGGTCGTAGTAACATTATAAATGCGAAATTTTGTGAAGATGTAACTATGTTTGTTGCTCTTTTACGAAAAAGCACTGGTTTCTTGAATTTTGGCACAGTGATAGTTTATTATATATTATAGAATGTGAACGTGGCCGAGGCGAGCGAAACCGCAAGAATAAGCTAGTGGTATATAATTAACTTTTATATGAGGCGACCATCTCAGTCCTCGGGAGTAGCAACGCATCTGTGATAGACTTCATATAAAACTCATGTTCTATATGAAGTTACTTACATATGTCCAGTCCAGGAAGGCACTAAAAAAAAAACAAAATGAAACTAGAGGTATTGTCCAAAACATTGTGGAAAAATTCCTAATCTATTGTTAGATCATTAGCCTTACAATATATTTCCTAGAAGCTTTCATTACAAAAAGAAAATACGAAATCAACCCACACGACTAGGGTCATCAAAAGTTGAGTTCGAGCTAGTTATTAGTATATTGTAATAATGTATAATAGTCAGTCTCCCAACTCCAAGTAGGTATCAATATTCGGTTCAATTCAATACATCATCCCCATTCAGATAGAATAATAGCATTAAGTTAAAATTCATTGTGATTCTGTGCGTGTAAAAAAGATTCATCGGCTAAAGAGTTTACTTGGTGATGTAGATGCATTGTCGAATTTCGTTTGTACTCCCCACACGCGGACCACACACGATCGTTCGGAGCTACATGTCATCTGACCGATATTTTAATAAAAATGGCATGCAGTACGTGATCGCACTGGTAATGTACGATTCATATGTAAACAATTTGCGAGCGACTCATTCCATATGCGACGAGAGTGACAGTCGCCGTATCGATACGAGATTAGAGTTGCAGTCGTGTGAAAACGGACGTGATTATAGGATTTTTTAAAGGACAGACGACATCGGAAGGCTTCTTCCGCGTGCCTTCTGACAAGGTTATTGTTATTTACGCAAGTACCGTTAATTTAAAAATGTACCATTAAAGTGAAAAATGTACTTATAATCTGATGATACTACCAGTTTTGATCCAAAGCCTGTCGACCTATATTTAGCTATTTCCTTGATTAGCGAGTGTAGAAAAAAGCAAAACGTAATAGGGTTTTTTTCCTACGAATAGGCTTTTTACACAAGCTTATATTCGTACAGTTATACTGAGTTTCTATTTGTAGATATAGTTTATGAAAATCATAACCGATTCTGTCGAGTGTATTCAAGCGTTTTACACAGAACGTCATCAATTAAAACGCGAGAACAACCTCAGTCAGCGAGAAGACCAAAGTTTTGAATCCCTTAAATATTGCTCCTTCCATTAGCGGAAACCGGATTCGAAAGGTCGCTCGATTAATCAATTGCGGCATAATGAAGTAACCTAGATTGCGAATAATAGACGAAAGACAGGCCACTCACAATAGATAGGATTAGACATTTTAGTGGTGTGAAGGGATTGAGGTCGTCAGCCAAGTGGCAGCGCGCGTTAGTCATGGACGTCTCCCGTATTGTTTGAAAAAAAAATGTCTACAGCAGGGGTTGTCAACCTGTAGATTGACTGTCCGATTAGTTCAGTCGATCGCAGCAAGTGAAGAATATATTATAATAAGTTCAATGATTAAAATTAGCTTTTTGTTTACCAGACACAAATATCAATTACAATTCAGCTTTTGTTTCCTTCGTCGTCAACTGTTTGTTTTTTTTTTCGAAACTAAAATGAGGGCGGCGAATAAAACTTCCGCCCTGGGCTTTACAAACCCACGTTACGCATCTTTGATAAATTATACAGTTTATGAAATTGGTAGATCGAACACAGGCTAACCCATTAGATAATAGGTCTCGAGTACAATTAAATTGGCCTCCCCTGATCTACAATGACAGCTGTCATGTCTACAGAGACGACAATGGTAGCTGTTTCGTATCAATCAGATAAGATTTAACAATCATAACTAATCCCCAGTTATTTTGAAAGTTTTTTGTTTGACTTAAAGTCAAACAAAAAACTCTCTTGTTAAAGGTTATATGTATTAGCGACAGTTGCTGTGATGGTTGATCCAGGCACTTGCTCTCAATTGGGTAACATCTAAAAAAAACTGAATTTGAATCCAGAATGGGAATGAATTTGAACCTTCAAGATAAAACAAAAATGTTATTATGAATACGTATTTCATTAAAGTTTCCTAAACAAGTAGTCTAAAAAATAAATAGGAAAATAAATTTGCTAAAGTCTATTTTCCCGAATTCGCTCAATAGGAATCAGTAAATAAGAGACTCGATAAAAAGAAGCCAATGCTTCAGAATGTTAATAATAATGTATTTATTATGTTTTTATCTATAAAAACTGTGTTACATTGAACGGAAAAATTTTTAGGGAGGCTTTACGATTACGAATACTGTTTCCATGTCCGTTTACTTGAGGATAACGAGATGGTGACATTACATGTTCGATTGGTCCCACGGAGCCTTGAGTAAGACCCAGGATTCCAACCAATGACCCATAATTGATGTTAATTTTTTTTGTTTGCTGTTTATAACCACTCAATATTTTTTTTATAACATGCTTAACCGTTTCATTGCCTAATGACATCACGCAAATAATTAGCATATTGACTTTCCATATTGAAACATTTAACATAAATTAAATGTATGAATATGCCGCTAACGGATGTTTTGTGTAATTAAGCGAACTGCATTATAACAGGACTCCAATAAATTTCACCGCTAAACGGGTGTTGATACATCGGGCAATCATTATTGTACTGTTTGTTTAGAAACAATTCCCACGACGAAACCGTTAATCAAATGAAATTGGGCACGAACGTAATGTATTATGTTGTAGATAAAAAAGGTTAATAAACCATTTTTTGACTATTAAAGTAATTTTAATGATAGCCGATTTATCGCTCAAAATGCTGTTAATTCGAAGTGTTCAATTCACGCTTCGTTATTCCGTGAGAAAGGAAACCCATTACGATTTCTTAAAGTTTTCGGCGCTGTCGCCGGTGATTTGACGGAGATTGCAACAAGTTTATTTTAAACCTAGATAAGAAATTTCAAACAATACCCGCTTAACAATATTTGATTCACTGGAAACTTATTCACTAAGCTGAGCTGCACACATATATTCTGATGAATTTGCTTTTGTTGCTCAAACTCATGAGGTGAAGAGCGTGCGAGCTCAATAGCGAGTGTTTATAATAAATTCACGAAGTTTTCATAGTGGCGCGCTTACGTCGAGATATAGTTAGCAGATTTGAATTGAACCCGGCGCGGCGACGACCGACAGCCGGCGGCCGGGCAAGTTGCGCTCTTCGCGCTCCCATCGCCGGCTCCGTTCATTAGATAGTTAACCGGCAACCAAATAGTGGATCACGTCTCGCTATCAGGTGCGCTGCAAACAAAACGCTGAATAGAGGCCGGGTTAAACATGCACGACGGGTGTACGGGTATAATTAAAGTTTAGGAGACGCTCACGTCGCCCGTTAACCTCGTTATCGGGCGCTGGAAGTGGGTGAGACGGTGCGGGGCGGGAGCCAGCCTCGGGGTGGGGGGGAAACGGGGAAAATCAATGACAGCCACCGCGCGCCGTCTCACCCCGGCCCGACGCGCTCATCTCGCCACGTGCCGCGGTCACTGGCCCGCCTCGCTCGCCACCGCGCCACTCCACGGACCTCTTCAGCACCCGCTGATTGATGATGCGATCACGCCACCGCCGAACCGCCGTCGACATCGACAACACTGACCTTAGCTACGGATATTATCCCCCTCGATACCACCCTTCGATCAAACACCGAAGCCAAGAAAGTACCCGAGTGCCTACTTCATGCGTCACATAAACGTCGCGTGGACGATTTTATCCGCGCGAGTGGCTTAGCATCAGTCAACAACGGTTATAGGTGGGGTGGCTATGTAACGAAGCCTCGTCGGTCGTCGGGCCGCCCGGCGGCCTGTAAAATATACTCTGTATTAGGTATGTAGGTCGCAGACTGAAATTTGGGTTATCGTTTGGCCGCGTCGATATGCGACACTTCCGCCACGCTGCGAATGCTATGCAGTCGCCAATATTATTGCCCCGCTATGTAAGTTACGTAACCGGGGGCCCCGAGTGCCCAATATTGTAGGTCATGTGACGCAGCTCTGACGCATAGATCATGTGTCTGTCTGATGCTTATGCGGCGCGTCGGCGTTGAGATTTCTCGTTCCAACCCGGAGATTGGATGCGAGCACAACAAACAAACATACGTTCTATACACATACACGTAAAAATCTTAATACAATAAAAATCTTATACGCTATCGATCAAACATCGTCATGAGAATCATGAGACACTCGCGCTGGCCGCACTTAATTACACGCGATCAGCGCGAATACAATGAGTCATAATTATCTAGACGAGTCTGGACGGTGGCGCATAAAAAACCGGTAGCAATGAACTGCCTAGTCCCAAATCCATGCGTTCGGTACGAATGTTTTATATGAGCGTATCGCGAGCGTCGTCGATCAATGTCAACCGCATATTTAGGTCAACGTCCGTCAGCCGAATTCCCGCGCTCCTCGGCTCGTCATTTCCTATAACGCATGCGATGGGCCTTTTATTGTAGCCGCCGCGCCGCCGCCCCGCATACAAGTATTATGTGTCGCTTTCAACTTTTTCACGAGCCTTTTTTTGTTGTTGACATTTATTAGCCTGTATATCCTACAAACATATGATCAAAGGGAAGGGTATCGCAATCGGATTATCAAGCGGAGCGTAAAATTCAAATTCCATATAAATTGTATTCATAATTATTATTGTCGTTGTACAGAATTGTCTGTGGTTAAATTTGTTGTGTAATTGCATTACTTGTCAAAATGACACTAGAGTTATGGCTACCTACCAAATGTAAACGGAATATCGACGTGGTATATGAATAAAAACTGGGCAACAATAAATCATCGATAAAGAAACACGAGGTGCATAAATAGACCAATTGTCACCACTTTACTGTAGCTAATAACTACTTGTCACTACATTCATTGACTTCTATTACATATCGTTTGTTTATCGGCTATTTATTTATCAATATGAAATCAGCAGCTACATGTGTACCATTAGCTGTTTTCATGTTCATATTAGTGGTGTCACTGCATTTTTTATTATGATAGCAAGTTGCATAGAGTAATTGTAGGTAATAAATTACGTTAGCCTCCGTACGCGTATGCTATAATTCAACGCTTTCAACTTATCCCAACAGTGGGATCGTTGAAAGCCTTGCCAAGTACTATTGAACTTGCAGGGATCAAATGGAAAATATATTTTCCCTTGACCTTATCTCGACCTCTTGAATGTCAATGATACCTTGAAATTTTTCCGTTTTGGTTCAAAACAACATTAATTTTACACTACAACAACATACACTAACACAAACGTAATGTATTGGAAACATAGAACGTTTAGTTTGTTTTTTTTTTCGTCACAATTGTGCATGAAGAGATATTTTGGGATATTGGTCTTATGTAAATAAAATTGAAATACAATAAAATTTGACAATTGGCTTTGGATTTCAGTTCAACTTTTTGTTTATCAAGAACAAAGTTTTGAAAATAAGTTTGTTAAATTGAACTTTTATAACCTTCTTCTGTTCCTCAAATATCAGTCAGTCTATTCTTAGTACCCATCTGTGCTGCGCTAACTCATCGTATTCTACATGGTCTAACAAATATATTGCTAAGTTTAGGATCTTTTACACGAAATTCTATATCCCTGGCTAGTCTATTTTGATTTCCGAGTACTAGTTATCTTACCAAGCAATCATATTGCACGCAAACACTGTAATTAAAACTTTCTCCTTTCCCTTGTTTCAGGTATATTATGCTAAGAAGAAGCGGAGAGCGCAACAGTACCTGGGCGACGACGGTTCACATAAGAAGGAGAGGAAGTTATATAATGACGGGTACGACGATGACAACCACGATTACATCATCAAACAGGGGGAGAAGTTCCTTGACCGGTACGAGATCTCGTCACCGATTGGGAAGGGATCCTTTGGACAGGTGAGGATGTCAATTTTCTTTGGCAATACACGTAGGAAATGACAATTTAATACAATTATATTGAATTGATTCGGCTCTTGTTGGAAGATATTCGTAATTCCAGGCAGGTTGATTTTGCAAAGAGTAAAGACTAGAGATTATTTATCATCATTTATTTCATGGAAGAAAACAGCGAGAGGCTACCTAGTTATATAAGGCTTGGAACTGAATATATCAAAATTTAAGAAAACAAAAATATAGCAAAATGCATATGTTCTTCTGCAAGACTTGCTGTTTGAGAGATCTGTAAAGAGAGGCAGTTACATTTTAGTCTAGTTGTTGAAAATAGAAATTATACTACATTTAAATTAATTATTATAAAGCATTACGTGTAAAAGCTATTTATATGTTTGTGAATCTTATTACTAATAATTAATTTCAGGTTGTGAAAGCGTACGACCACGAGGAGCAGTGTCAAGTAGCGATAAAAATAATTAAGAATAAGAAACCCTTCCTAAACCAGGCACAAATAGAAGTCAAGTTACTAGAAATGATGAACAGAGCAGACGCTGAAAATAAGTATTATATAGGTAAGTTTATTTCATTACTAGTAATGAGTATGAAAGCGGACGACATTAAATACGTTGACAAAATTAAATGTAAGAAAGATAGATGATGGATATCATTTAAGAAAGTCCATCCTTTTGACTAGAACACTCAGCACATAATACTTTTGTGATAAGATGGAAGAAGTATAAGAAATTAGAATTAAGAGTGATGTTTCTATACTTTATTAACTAAAGCGAGTTCGACCACCTTTGTTGTTGCTAATTTCCCAACATTGTCGAATTAAACGTTAAATAAAAATTTAATCAGATAGACCAAAATTTTTAAGTAACTTTAAAAATGAAGTGGAACGATTCAAATCGCACGCAATAACAATTTTATTGCTAAGCGGTTACAGTTATGGCATTGTTTTGGTTAAATTTATATTCATAAGGCATTTCTTGTAAATATAGTTAAAGTCAATAGACTCGAGTAAAATGCTTGAAATTGTAAAACCATAATTCAGTGTTCTATAGTCACACTAATATTTTAAAGGCGAAAGTTTGTGAGTGTGTATGTTTGTTGGTACGATGGAACGATTTTTATAAAATTTGATATGGAGTTAGCTGACACGCTGGATTAACACATAGGTTACGTTATACTGCGGGAACATATGCTATTCCCATTGGAAAATCGATGAAAATGAATTCGCGGATAAGTATAGGGAACTTTGTATATAACTTTTAAAGTAAAAATGTGAATAGTTATGATTTTTAATGTTACAAAATTTATTTTCTATATATAACATTCGATATAGAACAGGGGTTCTATATGAAGTATATCACAGATGCGTTGCTACTCCCGAGGTCTGAGATGGTCGCCTCATATAAAAGTGAGCCGACAACCACACCCTTCCACTGAAATGCAAGAACTGCTTCACGCTAGAAATAGGTGTGGCAGTCGAACTACATTGGTTCTACCATCTGGCAAACTGTGATGTGATGGGGACTATATTATTGATGTCACTACTACATTATTTATATTCAGACTTTCATATTTCCATTTTAAACAAAAAGAGAACGATAAGGTGTAGCAAACTTTCGGTGGCCTATCTGAAGTTTAATATTTTATTTTATATCCGAAACGTCGTTGTCACTTTTCGTGTAATTCCAACGGTTAGCGAGTAAAACTTATTTTTTTTTGTCCCGTAGCGAAGCAGGGTTACTGGCTATGTGAGTAGGCTTGCAAAAATCGATTTTTATATAAACCGATTTTATATTTTAATCAAACAATCGATTTTCCAAAAAAACGATGTTTTCACAAAAAAAAAATAATCTATTTTTTCTGGTTTTTTTTTATCATAACTTAGCCCCCCAAATACTTTTGAATTTTAATTTAATTAACATTTTTTATGCAAGACACCACAAAAATATAACAAAAAAAAACTTTTTAGTGATTCAAAGCTAGAGCAATAAATCGAAAGTATAAATAAAAAATCGATTATTTATGGTCAACAAATCGATTTATAAAAATCGATTATTTTTTTATGGAATAATCGATTTATTAAGTAATCGATTATTTTTATCACATCCCTAGTTTACTTCAGCTAGTTGTATTTATACGCGCGCGTGAAGGCCGTGTGAACTGTGATACCGGTTCGGTTTACAAAGTTGAATTTATTCGCTTCGAGTGTTTTAGAGATAATCAGCTAATTGTTTCTGTATTGTTTCGTTTTTTGACTT
Organism: Cecropterus toxeus; assembly: GCA_018249875.1. Lineage (NCBI taxonomy): Eukaryota > Metazoa > Arthropoda > Insecta > Lepidoptera > Hesperiidae > Cecropterus > Cecropterus toxeus. The sequence continues at coordinate 2,388 of DWNE01008423.1, read as the reverse complement.
AATACGCTCTGGCATTTATTGTTTTTATCGTACATTTCAATTTCGGCCGACGTAATATTTTGTACAGGTCGTACATTTGGCTGTGTCGCTTGTTTAGTTTTTGTAAACAATCCCTTCTAAGGTCGTTTTCCTTATTGACATTATAATTATGTGAACAATAAACATGTTTGTCGTGATAACAGTTACGTAGATAAGTAATGGTATCAATGTGATAAATTCTCATTTCATCTAATTACATTTGTTTGAGTGATTTCGTTCCATTGTAAGTTAATGTTGATTCCTTTGATAACGGAGTTCAACCCTTTTTCCTCTTACAATGCATATATTTTCAAAGATTATTTGGAGGACTGAGAATAAGTAATAAGTCAAATTCATGATTTTTTTGTAGTGTTGTCCTTTAATTTGTCTGTATTCGAAATGCATCAAACCAAAAAAAACTAAGGACAAACTTTATTTATAAGTCGTATTTTGATGTAACATTTCATTAAAATCCTTGTTCTCTATCAAAAGTTATTTCAATTAGTATGTAAACTTTTTAACGTGGCTCTAACCGCGGGCCATAGCTGCTATATAAGACGTATTGTATACTCAAATATTTTTTAAATACAGATTTTTTTGTGTTGCAGTGAAACTTAAACGTCACTTTATGTGGCGGAACCACCTGTGCCTAGTGTTCGAGTTGCTCTCGTACAACCTGTACGATCTGCTGCGCAACACCAACTTCCGAGGCGTGTCGCTCAACCTAACGCGCAAGTTCGCGCAGCAGTTGTGCACCGCGTTACTGTTCCTTAGTCAACCTGGTGAGTGTGTAACCTTTTTGGATCTATGTACATCTGCCTATATTTATGGTTATGCTGTTGAAGTTATCGTGATTTGGGCTGACACCTATAATCCTAAAGATCCTATGCATGTGTTCATGGAGTTATCGCTTATTGAGATGACGTTTTTTTTGTCTGGTGAAGTCTAACCTAACCTAACTTAACCTAAAGCGCAGGTTGCGTTACTGTTCGGTTTTTGCGAGTCTCTATATATTTTTCTTTATGCTTATGCTGAAGTTGTCATTGAATGAGCTGACATCCTTGCCCCTGACATACTGAATTTACATGATAAAAGCAGCTAACTTCATGCAGTCTAATTAATAGTATGTCGCGACTGTCGACAATGGTCATCTTTAATCTCTCATAATATTAAGTCTCACATGAGGTCGGCTAAAGTTACTGTGTTGCCATGTTTGCTACGGAATAAGTAATTAATCCCAGATAAGATTAAGTCTTACCCGAGATCGACCACAAATATGGTTCTACCAGCTTAAGCTCCATACTCCTGCATTCTCACATCCACGATATACAAGAATTTAATAACTTATTTTTTTCTTTTTCAGAACTAAATATAATTCACTGTGATCTTAAGCCAGAAAATATCCTCCTATGCAACCCGAAGAGGTCAGCAATCAAAATTGTTGACTTTGGCAGTTCGTGTCAACTAGGTCAAAGGGTGAGTGTTGTATTTAAAAAAAAGAGTGCATGAATGAGTCTTCACGTGTAATATGTAGGGAAATATTACAAAACCAGAAAATATTACAAAATGATTGGTACACTCATACAAAATGTACAAATCGATGATAATTTAGTGTTAATATTATAACGTATCGCCACAGCGTAACGGTAACATAACGGTTTGCGTTACAAAAATCGTTACGCTAATACTCCTTTATGTCTCTTGAGGCGCCTAAAGATGTTTCATTTGAAAAATATTTACTTAGTTATTTTATATTTCTATTTCCTATGTTTTTAAATTACTTAGTTTACTTTCAACACCAAAAACTATTTTAAGATCGTTCTAACGTTTTCTCTTTTAATAATGAATTTATTGGTAACTTTTATTTTTACACTTTACACATCTCATTACTGTAAAGTAACTACTTACCTATGCATATATTTATGTCTTCATTAGGATATTTTATCATTTGTTTGTCATATCATTTCATCAAGTATAAAATACATACAAACTTTGTACAACCCGTAACTATGGCACAACTGCGTATTTATTTATAAAAGCACTTAGAGCCTCGCGTACAAATTAATGGAATTACGTATAAAACTTATTAAACCTTGTCTGGAGGCCTTCGGACGGTTTAAAAATTTAAACCCATTAGTAACTAACCTGTGTCTTCGTCCATTTATATACAGGTTTAATTTAGTTGCTATGAGGTAACTTACTTTCACAGACAGATCAATACTTATACAAACATACAATTTAGTTCGACCGGGGAAGTACCACCTCCACACCTATTTCTAGCGTGAAGTAGTTCTTGCGTGAGGTGGAAGGATGTGGTTGCCGGCTCACTTTTATATGAGGCGACCATCTCAGTCCTCGGGAGTAGCAACG
>DWNE01008422.1:0-11528 GCA_018249875.1 Cecropterus toxeus | reverse complement strand
TTCGTCTTTGTGTGTCCATGGCACCCACGACACAGGAGAAAATCCTACTGTGGGGCTATGAGTGTAGAAAGCGTCATTTAAAAAATATTATAAAATTGAAAATTTACATTACATTTACATTACATTACATACATGTCTGTCTGTTTGTATGGACTACAAACAGACATACATAAAATATTAAAAATTTGTACACTCATAGACCCACGCTATAATTTTCTACTGTGCCGTGGGTACCGTGGACACATAAAGACAAATACAAAAAGACCCAGACCCAGAAAAGAATCTAAACTGATCAACGTATGTGGCCGGGGATCAAACCTGTAACTCATTGCGTGTCAGACCGGCACATTGACCTCTTCGTCATGCAGGTCGTCAAAATTAAAACATATATATGTCAAAATACATAAGTTTATGAAAAAATGTATTTTAAGAAAAAAAAGCTCATGAACTTTTATTTACAGACTAAAAAAAAACAGGCAAAACGTTTCATTACTCTTTCTGGCTTTTGTTTTTTTTCTATGTATTGGTGTAAATTACATTTATTGAAAATAAATTTATTATTTTTGGTGCAAAATCTACCAATCCGTACCAATCATAAAAGTGCATTACTGTAAAGTAGGTTTTTCAACATCTTTTGTCTACCGCTCACTTTTTAAATAAATTATTTTCTAGTTCCCTTTTACAGTCTTTAAGAATAGACCACGGAAAAAAAATTCTCACTGAAATACGTCTACGAATTTATGCTGTGTCTTGATATAGTTTCTGTCCAACCACTAGGCTTACTACCACTAGTACCATCGTTAAAACATTTAAAAAAGACTTGACTGCTTAACTCGATTTTTATGTGTATCACGATATATGTATATTTAATTTAACGCTTATATGAGTTTTTGACAAAATAGTCCATTGAAAGCATTATAGTTTATATATTTTTAGATTGGTCTTTTTTTTAGCTTTCATTTGATCCCCATAGTGTCGTAATAGTAAAAAATTCCCCCCCCCCCCCCCTTTTCTTCTATTTCCATGCGTCATTTTCAAAAATTATATAACCTATGTAACTCTCAAAATTGAGATGATTCTAATGATATGTCACAAGTCACAATTCGTCAAGCCGTTTAGTCCGCAGCGTGTGCCAAAGAAATAGACGTACATACAAACATACATACATATATACATACGCTCGAAAAACAGTAGTCTATCTCTGCTAAATTATTTATTATCTTCAACATATGACAGGACACGCGTGTAAAGTCGGCAGCAGTTGGTAGTAACATATAAATAACGATCTTTAATGCCTTTTGTTTTAAAACAGGATTATCGCTACAGACTGTACGATAAAAGATAAATATAGATAACGTAAAATAAATTAGGATTATACTAAAAATAAAATATCTTATCGCGTCCCCTATTTATTATGCGTAAAGCTTATTTTTCCTATAAATATGATGAAATTTTTCGTTCTCGAAAATATATTCGTTATACTTTTACTTGTTGAAACTTGGTTTCTCAAATGAGGGTCACGGGTCCGATTCCCGGCCAGACAGAAGTATGATGAGTTTAGATTTCTTTCCTGGGTCTGGGTGTTTGTGTATTCGTTTTTGTATGTCCATGGCACACACGATACAGGAATCCTACTGTGGGACTATGAGTGTAGAAAGCGTTTATGTTTTGTGAGTTTCAAATATGTATTGTTTCTTTACATGTGGTTATTTGACGTAAACTGACTTGCTTCAGTGTTATAGCTATAAATATAATGAAAAACTTCTTCTCAGTGTTTCTTTCAAGTTTTTTACGTTTGTCCGCTCGTGGCCAATGTGGCGCATGGCCTAAATCCTTTTCATTATATGAGGATTTCCGTGGTCAGTGTGCTGCATGGCCTAAATCCTTTTCATTATATGAGGATTTCCGTGGTCAGTGTGCTGCATGGCTTAAAACCTTTTCATTTTATGAGGATTTCCATGGTCAGTGTGCTGCATGGCTTAAATCCTTTTCATTTTATGAGGATTTCCGTGGTCCGTGTGCTGCATGGCCCAAATCCTTTTCATTTTATGAGGATTTCCGTGGTCAGTGTCTTGCAAGGCCTATATCCTTTTCATTTTATGAGGTCTTCCATGGCCAGTGTGGCGTATCGATAAATCCTTATCATTCTATGAGGTCTTCCGTGCCCAGTGTGGCGCATGGCGTAAATCTTTTTCATTCTATCAGGACTTCTGTGGTCCACAATGAGTAATTTATTGCTAATATTAGAAATGACTGATTTTGATGAACCTTTAAATTTAAAGAAAACCATAATTTAATTTTCACCCTAAAACTTTACGGGGTTCTCGTGGATAATTTAAAAACCTTATACTAGAGTCTTTTAAGCGATATTCGCTTAATATTATTTCTACTAATTACAATATTATCTAATTACATTTAATGATTTCAAGCCATCCCACAGTTGGGCAAGAGTGGGATAATTAAGTGTCAATAACGATGACGAAAGGAAAACACATTAAAATATCAATATCAAAAGATAAGATCAAATGCAGATTAATAAGGGAATTTTAATGCAAGAACAGTCTTTTGAAATTTATTTCTGCCACAAAGGGAAAATCCCTGGCAGATAATGCGTTTTCCTTAAATTATGCCAATGATATAGGGCTGCCACTTGTGCATTTTTGAATTACTTATTTTCAAAATTAGAATATGGAAAATTAGGGCTCAAAAGTGCACCGTCTGTTGACTGACACGCACAGCGTTCCACGTTCGGTTCCCGGCCTGGTTTTTTTTTTCAAGTTCGTGCTTGTTTTTGTGTTTACTTGCGTTCTTTGCACCGGCCATTCTGCTTACAAACCGAATGCGAACCTGCGAATTAAACCTAAAACCAAAAAATAACTATGATTTTACAAAATATATACATTTTTCGTAAATCAAATATTTCTTACAGGAAGACAATATTGTATTATATCTGTTTACATAGTTCACTAATTTTATAATTTTACTATCATCAAATTAAAAGCATGATTTAATTTTACTGATATTAGTTTCAAAACATAAGTGGCAACCCTAGCCGCACACCTGACCTGTGTGTCGATGCGCACGCGCATGAAATAGATACATCGCACGTAGGTGTAGGATGTCTGCGGTAATGCCGGGCGTTGTACGTATAATCCCGATGACACTCTATTTTTTTCCTACATCGTAGTTTAGAGTCGGTCTTTGATTAACACACTTTCTTTTTAACCGACTTCAAAAAGGAGGTATGTATTTGTATGTATTTTTTATGTATGTTCTCTAATTCATTTACTCGTTCAGTTATTCTTTAATTACCCGACTGCGTCAGAAAAAGGGTAGTATTTTTCGAGCGTATGTAAGTATGTTTGTTTGTATGTATGTCCATTTATTTTGCACGCGTTACAGCACAAACGGAATGACGGATTGTGACGTGTGACATATCATTAGAATTGTCTTAATTTGCAAAGTAACATATTATTATAGGCTATATAGGCATATTATTATTAGGCTATATATTATTTATTAGAAATAGAGGAAAAGGGGGAAGGACGATTTTTTTACTAATACGACAATATAGGTAACAAATGAAAGCTAGTAAATAGACCAATCTAAAATATATATATTATCATACTTTTACTTGACTTTTGTGACAAAAACTCATATAAGCGTTAAATTAAATATATATCATTATGAACAAAAACGTTTTAGGCGGTCGGGTGTTTTGTTTTAAAGTTGTTAACGATGTTACTAGTCATACTGATTAAAATAGCAAATATCAGCAGCACATACGACGAAGTGGTTACTGCCACCCATGGAAATCTGTAAGCAATTTCATATAGAACAAGGGTTTTATCTGTTATCGATCACAGATGCGTTGCTATTTTGAGGACTAAAATGGTCGCCTCATATAAGTGAGTCGAAAAAAACACCCTTCCACCGAAAGGGAGTCTTTACTTACGTTTATTTTAATCGCTATCTATTTAGATACTGATACGGAACCCATCGTTAGTAAGTTCTACTCGTACTTAGGTACTTGTACGTTTTAAACGCTTTAAGCGCTTTCTACACTCATAGCCCCACACTAGGATTTTCTGTGTCGTGGGTGCCATGGACACACAAAGACGTATACACAAACACCCAGACACAGAACAGAAACCTAAACTCATCATTCACATTTCTGTCTGGCCGGGGATCGAACCCAGGGCCTACGGCGTGTTAGACCGGTATGGTGACCGCTCCGCCGCGCGAGTCGTTTAATACTCGTAGAATACTTTCAGACATGTCGGTTTCTTCACGTTTTCCTTCATGTGTCTTCGTGTTCGTGTATAGTGTGCATCATAAGATTAACCATTCATTATTTTCCTAAAGCAATTAAATGTATTATTAGAATGTGGTGAAACTATGTTATTTCCTCGCGGCAACATCACAGCCATGATGTTTGCTAGTGTTACTACAGTTTTCTTAAGAGGGTGTAAACAGGAACCGTCGGCGAGAAAAGAAGTCAAGTCTAAATATTTTGCACCCTACCTAAGGGGGTCCAGAGTAGATAAAACACCGAAATCAGTTGACCATAAAAAGTCCTCTGTTTTGATTTTTTTTTCTCGTTTATGCTAAGAGGGAAAGGGGGTTTAGAAAGTAAGCCCCCCTTTCATACGTCTTTAACCGCTAGAACGAGATAAGGCAGAAGTAGGCTCGAGAAAACCTAACTTGGCTTTAAGGGGCAGATTCTACCTTAGTTAAAATCAGCCCCGGATCTGGGGGGGAGGCGGGGGAGGGGCAAGCCGGGGCCTGTGCCCCGGGCGACAGTTCAGAGGGCGGCAAATTCAAACCTTGCTAACGAATGCGCAACTCATAATTAATTTAACTTTGACCATTGAGACGCCGAGTAGGAAGTGGAACTCATGACACGTATAGGTTTTAGTGACCACCAATTTTTGGACATTTGATGGCTGCAATGATGGAAAAAAGAAGTATGCAGGGGGCGGCATTTTTAAGTTTTGCCCCGCCTAATAATAATTGAAAATCCAGGGCTGGTTACCATACTTGTCTGTGGAAGGCAGTTGCCACTTACCATAAGTAGACTGTTTGCTAGTTATCCAAAGAAACTAGGCTAATCCCGCGGCTTCTCTCGCTTTGGTCACGTCTATTGAGAAAGAAAGAAAGAAAGTATGGCTATGGTACGGCTATGGTATCCTATTTTTTTTGTATCTGATTGAAGTAGCAAACGAGTATGAAAGAATGAAAGAAAGTATGGCTATGGTACGGCTATGGTATCCTATTTTTTTTGTATCTGATTGAAGTAGCAAACGAGTATGCAGTCCACCTGATGGTAAGTGGTTACTGCCGCCCATGGACATTTGTAAGCAACTTCATATAGAACATGGTTTCTATTTGAAGTCAATCAGAGATGCGTTGCTACTCCCGAGGACTATGATGGTCGCCTCATATAAAAGTGTGCCGGCAACATCCTTCCATCGAAACGCAAAAAACTGCTTCACACTAGAAATAGGTGTGGCGGTGGTACTTCCCCGGTCAAACTACATTGGTTCTACCACCTTGCCTATCATATTATGATATTAGAATGATAAGATATAAATTAGTTATTATTTTAAAAAAAGGGTAAACCAAAAAACCCAATGCGTAAAACATTTTTTGTTGAGAGGCCGTGTTTCAACCATTAGGCTATCGCTGCTGTGATAGCCTAATGGTTGAAACATGTCCACGGTGTCCATACGTCACAATTCGTCAAGTCGTTTGGGCTGTAGCACGTGCCAAAGATGGACATAGATACAATGATACCCTCCTTCTACAGTCGGGTAAATTCTCGACTATGGTCACATGAAAAAAGTCCCCAAACGATTAAAATTATTTAAATACGGTTTATTAAGTAGCGTTTAATTTTCCTTGAGTGCTAGATTTTGTTAGATTTTCCGAACAAGGATTGACGAATGATTTTCCTTAACACACTGTGGGACAACCTTCAGTTAGTAGGCGACTTAGAATCGTGAGCTTAGATGTAGATATATTATCCACGGTGCATCATCCTAGATCATCATTTCAAGAAATATTCAAAGAAATTAATATTCAAACTGTTGTATATTAATTTATATACTAAAATTTGTTGTATGTTAAGAAAAATATTTACAATAAAAAAATATTATCTAGTCCTCAGGAATAACAACTCTGGCCAATCTCATGTGACTGATTTTATCTGATTGATTACAGATGTCCATGGGCGGCAATGGCTTCTTGCCGTTCATAAGGCAGCATGTTCGGTTGCTACTAATCTTTATTATGTATTCTTATATCGTAAAGCTGAGTTTGTTTGTGGTTGGTCTAACACGTTAATCTCAGGAACTACTGGTTCGAACTGAAAAACTATTTTTGTGTTTATTAATCCATTTATTGAAGAAGGCTACAGGCTATATAACACTGTGCTATGTTAGTTACTTTCTTTTTATCTTATGAAGTAGCGGGGGAAATCGCAGGGCTCAGAAAGTACATTATAAAATAACTAGCAGACTTGTCCTCATTTCGTTTGACATTAAAAAAAATAGTAAATCTCTTGGCATTCATTATTTCTACCCATAAAGCCAGATACTAAGTTTCACAGAGTTCGCTTCAAAATTGGCGAACTTTCATACATACTTTTAACCCCTATTTAAACCCATTAAGGGTTGAATTTTCGAAAGTCCTTTCTTATCGCTCACTTACACCACCTAAGGTACCCTTGTACCTAATTTTAGGGTTCTAGGTAAAATAGTATCCGCTGTGCATTGATATATAAGTCAGTGAGTTGAAATTTATATATATAGATAGCAGTTGAAGAAAATGAAAATCATTTTGGAGATTTCCATGAGTGACAATAGAACAACACTTCTACGTTAAGTCAATCATATTGATGCTTGTCCTTAGAACTAAGTTGGAACCTAAATAATTAATGCCATTTAAGTTTCAAGGGAATGGCCCTTGAAACTAGCAATATTGATCAAAGGTAGGAAACTCTGCAGTTAAACTAATTGCTTCTTTGCATATTAAATGGAAATATCGGTCAAGTACGAGTCGCAATTATGCGGAGTGGGCCCCGTACTGCAGCCCGTGGGAATATCAATACTTGTTGTTATCGTTAATTTTTCCTTCAAACTATATCTAATGACTTCGAATATTGCCTATATTATTATACTATTTGAAGGGAGTTGAGGATGCGGTTACTCAATTATCGTATAGTACCTTATTCCCGCGCCCGCTTTGGTTTTGTTTATAACGCTAGTGAATATCGTATGTGTTAATCGAGATCAGTGTTTTTCAATGTGTCATTTTAGTTAATTTTAAAAAGCTAAAACGATAAGAAAAACCAAAACGATGCTCATTATGTTACGTGAAAAATACATGTAAGTATCGCCAGGCCAAAAATCAGGCTTACCAGCGCCTATAGATGTTTAACATTAACAATACCTTGCTAGTACATTAGTAAATTAATGGTAGTGTCCAGAAATCCTGACTTAAATCCACGTAGCCGGCAAAAGTCTAGAGCGGGTTCGACAATACAAGAACAGTAAATGAAATATAAGAATCAAAACAAGAAATTAAGACCCGGGAAGAAATGGCTCGACCTTAATTTAACAACATAAAGAAAGTTTTTTGTTGCCGACAAATTGACGTCAAGCACCGAGTTAGGATTCTCCTATGATACATCTGGTCTGTAGTCATGTACGGTTGCGAAGTATGGACATTAAAAGAAGATAGCCGAAGACGTCTAGAGGCATTCGAGATGTGGTGCTATCGTCGCATGCTTCGTATCAGTTGGATACAGAAGGTCAGAAACGAGATCGTATTCCAGCGCGTCTCCATGACCTGACAGCTAATACATACCGTAAAGAAGCGTAAGATAGAATACCTCGGCCATGTGCTTAGGCACGATAGGTATAATCTCCTCCAACTCATCATGATTTACAAGGGGAAAGTCGCGATGGACGCCGGAAAATGCCGTGACTGAGAAACATCAGGGAATGGACAGGCATCACCTCTGTCGAACAGATATTTCTCCTGGCCATGGACAGAGAACCTGTCAAGGAACTAACGGCCAACCTTCAGTAGTGAAGAGGCACAATAAGAACATAAAGTACTTGAGTAATGGTTGTTGACAGGGCGTAATAAATTCATACGAGTACTAAGTGCACAGAACCCTAAAAAACCCATTCATTTCTCTTTCAAGGTTCGAAGTGCGGAATCATGCGTCCTTATTGAAACAATACAACGATTACGCAATTTTTTAATGATTATAAGTACTTAAACTAGAATATTATTAGAATATTATTGATTAAATATCTTGATTTATTAGTTAATTACTTAGGAATTATAGTTCGATAGCGTATCACAGCTAATTATTAAGCTGTCAATCAATTATAATATAATGCCGTGATTTACGTCGCAGATAGAATAGAATGATAAAAAATCGAAAGCTGGAACGGCGTTGTTTGATTGGGTAGGTACCACCGCCATAACTATTTGTAGCGTTAAGTTCTGCGATATGGAAAAATGTGGAGCTGCTACGAATTGCTCGGCTTCAGGTAAACCTCCATTCTACTTGGAGTTTCTCAGATATCTATGGGTGGAATTGATCAAATATACCGCAGTGACCAATCCACTGAGATTCGCAATCCGATTGTAACGTGAAGTTGGGTAACTTTGAATGATTTTCATTGATATTTTTAAATATAAAATAATGAAATAACCTTGAGATATAATTCCTTGTATAATACGTGTCCGTTTATACCAAAATTTTGAATTTTTAACTGTATTTCCGAGTTTTTAGAAAAAAAAAGATAGTTTGTTTTAGGCTTTGGAGAGCATTCAAAATTTTAACGGCACGTTGGGTAACTATGAATGATTTTCTCTGATTTTTGTTCAATATAAAAAATGGAAAACCCTAATTATATATTTTATTCAATAATAAATGTCCTTTTATATCAAAAGTTTAAATATTTAACTGTATTTCCGACTAATTAGATAAAAATCAGAGATTTAGAATCAGAAATTTGGGCTTTAGAGAGCATTCAAAGTTACTTTAAGTTTTGGATATCTTTCAACTGAAAATCTTTGGATTTTGATGACTTTAATATCATGGGTAAGATTAAACTCTTATTCTAAAAAAAAGTATAAGTTACAAGGATATTCAAAGTTATCCAACTTGACGGTACTAGTTTTTCATTATTTTACTTCATGGTTTTTTAATCGCAAGGTTTCGATATGTATTTGGAGTTAACTATAGAAGTATAAAGAATCCTTACTATTTGATGTATTTATTCACATTTGCCACTTCATAATCAGTAACAATGTATATTTACCAGCTATTTTCCGCAATTATACCCGCTACTACGTTACAAAAACGCAAACAAACATAGTGTGATATTATACAGCCTATAGACATCTTTAAAAATGGACTATTCAACATATAAATATTTTTTGAACTCGAACCATTTGTTAGTCAGTTTATCGTGATCAACCAAACTCTTCAATAATTCCCAAAGGAAGAGAGGTTATCTATTCGTCACGTATGTGTTTCTATTTTTTTTTGTCAAGGTTTTACACAAATGGCCTTTTGTTCTCTGTAAACCGCGTTTCGACGTTGCTTAGTCGTTGATCACGTATTGTGGTTGACTATTGATGTTTCACGGGGAAATCGTTGAATCATAAGCTTGTTGTATCTTTACGGATTATTAAACTAAGCTGAATGTTATTGCAGTGGGCACGAAGTAGCGGTTTATATTTGCGATGTTACTAATGCGTTAATTAATCACTGCAATTGTTGAAAAATATTCGCGAATTTACCGCTTTTGCCTGCGTCAGAATGAGGCTAATGTTTTTAGGGCATGTATGTAGGTTTGTTTGTAGGGTCATTTCCTTGGCACGCGTTACAGCCCAAACGGCTTGAAGGATTGTGACGTATGACATTTCATTATAATGGTCTGAGTTCCCAGAGTGACATAGGCTATATCATTTTTAAAATGGCGCCTGGAAATAGGGGAAAGGGGGGGGGCGAATTGTTTTACTTTGAACGTTTTGAATTAACAGCCATATGGGTATCAAGTGAAAGTTAGTAAATAGACCGATCCAAAATTTTACTTAACTATTTTGACAAAAACTCATATAACCGTTAAATTAAATATATATCATATATGAGTTTTGATAAAAATTTCGTTTTAAGCAGTCGGGTTTTTTGTTTTAAAATTTTTAACGATGTTACTATAATAGTTTAATTCGTCAACTACTTTAGCTCTTTCGTATTTGTCTATTTTCCTCTAATCTGTGGTAGGAAGTTCGTAAACTAGGTTTAGTCAGCTAAATTATCCTGTACGAATCAGACGGGGAAATTTAAACCGACTACAACATTCAATTGACATTACAATAATGTCACGATTTTTAGGGTTCCATACAAAAAAAAAACTGCTGTCCGTTTGAATTGACGTTAGAACGTTTTTATTTTTTAGGGCTCCGTATCCAAAGGGTAAAAACGGGGCCCTGTTACTAAAACTCCCCTGATTATCTGTCCATCTGTCTGTCACCAGGCTGTACTCATGAACCGTGATAGCTAGACAGTTGCAGTTTTTACAGATGAATTATTTCTCTTGCCGCTGTATCAACAAATACTAAAACAGAATTAAATAAATATTTAAGGGGGCTCCCATACAAGAAACGTGATTAAAAAATACTTTCTACACTCATAGCCCCACACTAGGATTTTCTGCTGTGCCGTAGGTGCCATGGACACACAAAAACGAATACACAAACACCTAGACCAAGAATAGAAATCTAAACTCATCACTCATATTTCTGTCTAGCCGGGAATCGAACCCGGGACCCACTGAGCGTCAGACCGGTATGACGACCGATCCGCCACGCGGGTCGTGAAACGTGATTATTTTGCTGTTTCTTATATATATTATATAATACGGATCCCTTCATGTGGGTATCTGACTCGCACTTGGTCGGTTTTTTACTTTACGCGTGTCTTAACGCGCGTGCAATACAAATGAGGCTACGTATCTGAATTCTTTATATCTACGAACATAAAGTTAATAATTTTAAAGTCAATTGGTATAGTGAATTTCAATGAGGTGAAACAAAGGGAGGTGAAGCCCCTATTACATTGCGTTTCAAAGTTTTGAATGAATCATTCGGTTACAGGAGATACCTTGATAGAACAATAGCGATAATGTATACACAGATGAATGTAAAAGGTAGAACGGGTATGGTTCAAACCATATGCGAAACGGGAAGGTATCACAAATCTATTTCTAGCGTGAACAGTTTTTGTAATGAAGGGACAAGAAATAATGAAATATTATAATAATGAAAACAAAAAACCCGACTGTTAAAACTAAAATTAGATTAATTAGTGAGATTTTTGTTTAGTAATTTAGCCTTTTGTAATTTAATTGATTTTAATTTTAATGACGACCCGCGTGGTCGAGCGGTCATCATACCGGTCTGACGCGCAATGGGTCCCGGGTTCGATTCCCGACCAGACA
>DWNE01008421.1:0-11529 GCA_018249875.1 Cecropterus toxeus | reverse complement strand
CCGAAACACCAGAACTGCTTTACGCTAGAAATAGGTGTGGTACTTCCCCGGTCGTTACATTGGCTCTACCACCTGGCAACTTCTACTTCTATATTATAAAAAAAATATTTCAATTTTTACGAGGTCTACAGAAGCATATAAATCAGCTTAATAGGTGGCACGTAATAAATGAAATCATCTGTTACGCCTGAAATCCTATCAAGGCATGTTTTGTGTTACATAAATATTCTTGTGTAAGCATAAAACCTGCCATCTAAAACAACTGGGTGAAAAATTCCTCTAAGGAAAGAAAACGTTGTAACTCGAGCTCATTAATCTTTGGGCGGAGATGGTCGCCGAGGGTCAAACTTGAGTCCAATGAGTCAAATAAATGATAGACCCAAAGCTCACCCAAGGTTGTCGGTTTTTGGTAAAAATTGGATGCGGGTGTAGATTTTTATCTACAATATACCTATATAACGTGTGATGTTCCTATGTTACGTAATTTAAATGAATAGGTCAGATGGGATTATCACACTTGATTAATTAAAGATTCATTCTCCTTTTATTATTCACTAGTAGTGCCCGCGGTTTAGACCGTGTTTTAAAAAAGTAACATGATTAAGTAGGGATTTTAATCAAATTAATGAAGATTTAATGTTATTTTAAAATACAGAGTATAAATATATACATCCTTTAAATTAAACATAGTAATTGTGATTTGCTGCGATTTGAAACACCCAGAAAAATAGACAATATTCTATTTGTCTGTCTCTTTTTCTGGGATTTTCTGTCTATTTTCCTTATATTACTAATTCTCAGGTCTTCAAACATTCTTCTTGCAAATATATGCGTTGTATAGTTTAACATTTAAAATTATTTTGGTATTGTGGTTTCATATCTATATCTTATTTTATAATCATTATAAATAAGTCTTAAGTTTACGTAAAAAAATACGTGTTAGTAAAATTAGTCAGAGGGCAGCTTGTAGATAAACCGTGATTAATTGCATGGAAAGTGAAGAATCTCTCAGATCTGATAACAGTAAAATAAGGAGAAATTTTGGTGATGGGTGATGCTGGATATTTAAAAGAATTGGGTACATACTTCCTTTAAATCTGGCAACCCTACTTTTATCTTTTGATCAAAGTAGAGACATCCGTCTGGGAGGTCCACGAGAAAAATTGGAGCTATTTAAGGATTAATGTGTGAGTAGAATAATAAATGCAATAATTCTATCTTTCCGGAACGTTATCTTTCTGGTGTAATTGGTTAGTATTCGTTACGAAGCATTTAAGTTTTAAGTAAGAAATATTATATTCATAAGCGGTCGGGAGTTGATGCATGTGATTATAATTCTATAAGTATGGGAAATAGTCTGCAATTAATTACCGACTGCGTCAGAAGGAGAGTAATGTTTTTTGAGTTTATGTATTTATGTTTGTTTATTTGTATTTATGTCCATTTCTTTAGCACGCGCTACAGCCCAAACGGTTTGACGAATTTTGACATAAGTGTATCATTGAAATCGTCTCATTACAAAACAAAACTTTTTAAGCAGTCGTGATTTTAGTTTGAATATTTTTAAATGTTACTAGTTACTTATAAATATTGTTATAGAAGTAAATAACAAGTACCACTTGCTCGAACTTTTCTAAGGACGGGGAGGGGATATGAGTAAATACTTTTTGATATGATCCATTGGCACGGGTTTCGAAAGTTTAGTATAGGGATGATTTTTAAGGTACTTTGTACACGGTTGTATTGCCGCACTGATTGTATCACAACCTCATTTATTTAGTTTTAGTTAACTGATATCGCAATAATCTTTAATTTTCTTTTAATCATACGGTAGGTACCTACATGCGGCCGAATAGCCATGGTCGACAGGTACATAGCCGATTTAGTGTTTGCAATTTCGATTCACCTGAGGCCTAGTCGAATCGCTTCTTGATCTTTGCCTTACGGTAATTTTTGCTTTTGTAACTAGCTGTGTAGAGAAATTAGCATGTAAGCCTGAAATTAGGAGTATGATCGACTCGTATAATGTGACGGCAAATGGTAAGGCGTCCTCTTATCTTGATGCTAATTTTGGCAAATTCGTTACAATTTGCAAATTGTTGACGACCCACGTGGCGGAGCGCTCACCATACCGGTCTGACGTGCAGTGGGCTTGGGTTCGATTCCCGACCAGACAGAAATATGAATGATGAGTTTAGATTTGTGTTCTGGGTCTGAGTATTTGTGTATTCGTGTTTGTGTGTCCATGGCACCCACGACACAGGAGAAAATCCTAGTGCGGGGCTATGAGTGTAGAGAGCGTGTTGTTTTTCATATGAGTGAGAGTGCTATTTTTATTAAATAAAGTGAAGTAAAAAAATACACCATATTTAATTACTAGATTATTTCCGCGGTGCCGCCTGCTTTGGTCATGTTTAACAATATCCTATGTGTTAATACAAATCATAAACTACCTGTGTGCCAAATTTCAACGAAATCCGATCAGTAGTTTCTGCAGGCAAGAGTAACAACACACATCCTCACAAACTCGCGTATACAATATTAGTATGATTATTTAAAAAACTGAGATATTAAAAGTCAAAGCAACCTTTACTCCCTAACACCCTCAAACTACCGGAGCCTTGAGCGCTCACGGGCGACTTTAAAGGAGTACCTTAAATCTTTTTCTAAACTCAGAATGATTGGCATTGTTACTTATTTACGCTTTCTATTGTATTACCTATTTTTAATAAACCATGAACAAGGTTACATCTATCAGGCGTTGCCTAGCGTTCATATAGTTTAATAATTCATCAGAGTGATGAATTATGGGCCAACTTTAATAACTACTGAACTAATTAGGACGAAACTCTCAAGTAAAAAAATGACATCAAGCGCTTTATCATTTAATAGTTAATGATGGCAATATAACCGGCTTTTAATTAAAATCTTATAACTTTGCACATATAAAGTATGAGAATCTGATCTCTATATCAAGTTCGAACGTCTCATAAAATTTCCAACTTTGAATCAATATTACTTTTCTAAAGTTTGTGAAATGAAGCCACTTAAAACTTATCGGCGTTGGAATTTTAAAATGGAAAAGCTAATGACGCCATTCGTAGGACCAAAGGCGTCACACTTGCACACTTCTTTATCTTTTTATTAGGGTTCCGTAGCCAAATGGCAAAAATCGAAACCCTCATAGATTCCTTAGAACAAGATATAATTGACAGTTTTTAAGAAAGAGCACTTTTCAAAAACCGAATAACATAACTTTGCAATTCATACAATCTCTACGAAAAGCAAACTTATGTTGGTAGTTGGAAAACTGTTCAACTTTATTTATTTATTTTTACAACAGAGCTATAGTTTCTCTTTAAGATTTGTGAATGATAATGCTACGGAACCCTTCGCCTGCGAGTCCGACTCCCACTTGGCAGATTTATTACATACTACGAGAGTCTCGTGGATTCATCCATATGAAAAATATGTAAGATTTCTAAACATCATTTTATACAAGTTTCTAAACAAGCGACTGTGTCGTTTAATAGCCACGCTCAAAGACGGCATGCTGCCACGGATATCGAATCTGGAACCTTTTTCACACAAGTTCGAAGTGAAGACTGCTACGCCACGGCGATCGTCATCGTATGCCAATAAGAGAATTATAATAATAATAATCATTTATTTCAGACATAGTCCATAATGTGTTAGAAATTACAATAAACTTAAAAAAATATGTTAGAAAAAATATTTGAGCTCTGTCAAACAAAAGAACAACATATTGCATCATTTTCTGTGCGACATTCTTACAAGATGTGCAACGAATTACAAAGGCTCATTATAGGGCTGTTTAGCTTAGTACTAACGACGCTTAAGAGATCATTGGTGCTGCCATTCAAGCGTTGCATTAGGGATGTGGTGCGGAATAATATGAGGATCCCCGAATTAAGAAAATAAAAAAAGGTTTTCAGACAATATTTTGTATAAACGACTAAAGCACATATTTAAATTTTAACTCCCTTTATATCTAAACTTTTAAATAAATGTTGTTTGAAAGTTAAAATATCTATTATTTTAAATTACAAGAAGGCGCGCAAAATTAAAAAGGAAACAAATTCTTTAGAATATGCTTTTCAAGTATGAAGTTAACTTCTAAATACCCGATTTTACTGTTAAAACTTTTCACATTTTTTCTTATATTATAATTCTGTATAATTCTTGTATCAAACTCGAAAAGTTTGAAGCCTGAAAGTCTAATTTGTGAAAACAAAAGTCTAAATACTTCACAAACATTTATTACCTTCATTAAGATTCCTCAGAGACTAAAGTAGAGTTCGGAACTAAACTTGGCTCCTTCACTAAAGTTTTGAGACTGTGAGTTCATCTTTATGTAGAGACGACCAAATTTATATTCGAACTCTATGGGTCAGTGAAAGTTAACATCCCACGCTGTTGTTACGTTAGTTATATCTCTAGATAGAGTATCAGGTTATGTGTAAAAATAAACATATTTGTAAGATCTTGCGACATTACTCAAACAATTGTTATCTGATCTGTTAGATGGATGATAAATATTTGTAATTTTCTATAGAATTTAATGAGTATATATAAAACAAAAATAAAAACACCATGTCTTTAAATTGCATATATTTGCAATTAAAATACTTTTGTAGAAGAGCGACAATAAGCAATAATGGATGTTTTTTTTTTAATTTTAGGAAAATTTG
Organism: Cecropterus toxeus; assembly: GCA_018249875.1. NCBI lineage: Eukaryota > Metazoa > Arthropoda > Insecta > Lepidoptera > Hesperiidae > Cecropterus > Cecropterus toxeus. The sequence goes on along the minus strand of DWNE01008421.1, from coordinate 6,817 downwards.
TCTGTCTGGGTGTTAAAATCGCATCAAACCAAAATTAACAAATTGCAAAGGATTCAATATATATATTGATGGTTCATACCTTAAGTCTACATTACATTAAAACCTATTTACTCTATCGACACTCAATACAATTTTTTTTAACGCTAGTGGAGCTGCGGGGCACAGTTAGTTATTAATATAATCGCCATAAAATACAAAAAAAAAAATCAAAGCGTTTCTTTTCAGGTCTTTAAAGTTTAATTAATTAAGGGTTGATAGACAAAAAACCGGTCAAGTGCGAGTCAGACTCGCGCACGAAGGGATCCGTACTGTGCTTGTAAAAAATCAGGTTTGTTGTTTGGGGCCCCGTTTAAATATTTAATTTATTTTAATTCAATTATTTTTAAACTGAATGTGTAACTGTAGAATGTCCACCTGTTTCCTTTATTAATATCGAGCATAAAAGTAACGTTTGTTGTATTGAAGTCCTCTTTAAATATTTATTATGTTCTATTTTCTTTTTCCTTTTTTTCTTATATCTTGTTATAGCGGGAACAGAAATACATTATATGTAAAAATTATACAGCCTGCCCCCTGTTTAACAAAACTTACAATTGTAAATTACTGGTGACTGGTGACAGACGACAATTTTACAAGTTTCTGTTCAACAAAAAATACAAATTACAAATTTGTAATGGCGGAAAATTTACTTATTTGTCGAATTGTAGTTACAATTTTTGTTCAATAAACATTTTTGCGTGATAGGTGACAATTTGCAAATTTGTCGAAAAAACTGTTTTGTTGAACGCTAATTATATTTACAAGTTTACATAATTGTAAAATTGTAATACATTTCTGACAGGTGACCTTGCCATCGGAAAAATATTTACAAGTAATAATGCCTCGGCATTATACCTTATCTATCGGATTTATCTTTTGCCACGATTTCCTTCTACTTGTTTTCTCTTAAAGTTGAAGGATTATCTCTTTATCTCGTAAGTCAATTTCTCACTAAACTGACCAAAAAAATATCTTTGTTGTTATGTATAAGCGAGCGAATGGTTAATTTGTTGTTTAGCCCCATTATTAGTCAGAAAATATCACACCAATAAACTTAAAGTTTATTTTACACTCATTAATCGTTTGTATCGTACGATGTCACAAGTTTACATAAATATGTAGAATTGTAAACTACAAGACATAGGTAATATATAATTGTCATCTAATGTGACATGCGATTTTTAGAATTGTAATGTTTTATTGAACAGAGTTTACAAACGTGATAATTCACAATTATTTGTTGGTATTTTTTACATACTTTAAGCATATTTAAGGGCGACTGAGAGATGCGGTAGTTTGTTGTGCGGGGGGAAGCGTATTCCTTTGACCGGCAAACTTAGTGCGGACTTAGTACAGAGATGAATATATGTTATTTTTAACGCTCAACGCTGACGCGTCCAACGCCAGGCGAATACACTTGAAACAAATGTTACGTGTCCCTCGGGTACGGATATCATTTTTCAAACCATCCTTGGAATACATGACATGTTGCAGCAAGCAAATTTCTACGTTGAGGCGGGTGGCATCGCCTATTTTGGCAGCGCAATTTGTTATCAGCGCAGTTTAGTTCTATGCGGTAATCGCTTTTATAAATGTCGATCAGTAATATAAAATACGAAGTTCATCTGATCACAAGTCTCCTATAAAATTGAAAAGGGTTAAGGTCACAGTCCACCAGGTTGGGAAAGTGCGAATTAGTAGTTTTATACACACCTATGATTTTGTCAAAGAATTCTCAAACATGTAGATTTCCTTATAATGTTTTGCTTAAAACATGTAATACTTAATTTCTAACATGCATACAACATCAAAAATTCGATGGTGCGTATTTATTCATCAAAATCAACATCAAAAATTCGAACCTCGGACTCCTAAATTAAGACAAACCACACTATCTCGTTATCGTTGTTTACGATACCTGAGAGCTACATACATATAATTATAAAGCTAAGCGAAGTAAAAGTCATTCTTAAAAAACAACAACAACAAAATACTGGTCGCATAAAAAATAAACGAGTAAAAAACGTTGAAATTCTTCCCCATAAATACAGTAAGGTAATGAACAAAATTCGCTTTCCACATTATCATTTACGCCCGGGACCAGACTGGCATTATCCGACTTAATCATTGAAAAGCTTGGTAATGAGTACTTTGGACCAATTTAACTTCACTCCACATACCTCGGAGGTAAACCACCAGTGTTCAAACGAATCCCGGTTTGTAATACGCAATACAAGCTTTACCCGCGACATTGTCTGGAAACCGTTGATATAACATCAAACAGTTTTATTTTTTAAGAAGGAGAGTATTGTTTTTAGAGCTTATGTATGTATGTTTCTTTGTTGGTTTGTATGTACATTTTTTAGGCACCCGCTACAGCCCAAACTGCTTGACGGATATATAATTTTTAAAAATGGCCCTTGGAAATAGATGAAAAGGGCAAATCTGGTGAATAGATTTGTATAATATAAAAATATATTTTACATGAGTATATTGATAAAACTCATATACGCGTTAAGTTAAACATTTATCATTAATTATGAACAAAAAATTCGTTTCAAGCAGTTGGGTTTTGTGTTTTAATGTTTTTAACGATGTTACTACTTTATAATTTCGAATCGATTTTGGAATAGTTTGCAATTGCAATAGATTTTTGTTATTTTAAAACAGTTTTGTCATTATATATGTCATTATATAACGTTATCTTTTAAGTTAAAAGTGACTAAATTGGTCTTCTAAGTAGTGTCCTGCAAAAATTTTACTTAGTGTCTACATGAAGTTAAGTGGTCTCAGCCATGCAATTTTAAACGTACCTACTCTTAATGAAGCAATAGCACCTACTTACTACTGCTTAGTGGAAACTTCTGCTATATTCTTCCTCACTTTTAAAGTAAAATGTACTACGTAGAATATTTTTAATTCAACGCAAAAATAAGTTTATCACCAAAAATGATTTTTTTCTATTCTTTGAATTCTCTTGCAATGTATTCATAATATAATTCGGGACATTATTAGTAAATACATTTTCAATATAACAGACAGACTTAATATATATTAGATGTATTAGAGAAATAGTGCGTGAACGTTGGCTGTCACGATAATATCGTGATAATGAGCTCGGACGCTAACGAGACCTTTCATGCCGTCGACCGTGAAACACGCTTTTTAATTATATTGACAGGCGATGATGCATCTCGGTGCGCCGAGAATAGACCCCCTACTTTAAACGAACCTTTGTTTTCATTAATGACGGTGTAATGTGTTTTGTTTGTGTAACGATGTGATCTTACCTTTATGTTTCGTAACGGCCTTATTCTTGTCACGCGGCTTTACGTCCGCGTGTGTCTCACTCGCACAAGTGTATTAACACGTTGAGGTCTCTTGGCGACACACGTGCTTGTAACACACATGCCTTTGTATGACTCGCGTTCTACCTTTTCACGGATACTTTTCCTTATATTTTTTGTTATAAGATTGAAGTAGGAAACAAGCATACAGGTCACTTGATGGAAACTGGTCAACTTTATACAGAACAGGGGTTCTACCTGAAGTCAATCACAGATCCTTTGCTACCCCGAGGACTAAGATGGTGGTCTCATATGAAAGTGAACCGGCAACCACATTCTGCGACCGAACTGTAAAAATTGCCTTACACTAGAAATAGGTGTTATAGTGGTGCCTCTCTTATTGAATTTTGTTCTACTACCTTGTAAAATGACTGAATATGAGTGGCAAATACGGACTAGATCCGTACGCGGACAGAAATCCGCGTGACAGGAAAAAGGCCATAAAAGTCTTACGTTGGCTCTATTGTGTTTATAAACACAAAACATTATTAAATATTTTCAAATGAAAGACCACAAATGCTAAACACTGTATTGTTGAAATAAAGTCTTTTATATGTTACCGCGTTTTATTGCGAACATTTACAACCGAAATGTATTTAAATGTGACAAGAATACTGAATAACTAGGACAAAGAGAACACTGATTGTATAAAATTGATTAATTTTCACGGGCCGACAGAATTCATTTATCGTTTTCGACGTACGTATTTTGGAGCTATGATATTACCTTTTTGATTTGGTATTTCAATTTTCACATTAATATAAAGTAATCAAGAATATTATTATTAGCAAAGCTTATATATAGTTCATGTAAAAAATAATAATTTGCATTCATAAAAGTAATGTTTACATGTTTATTTCACTAAAGTCCGGGTGCTTTTCCGAGTTAATAGAGGCATGCTGTACTTACAAACTAATTTTTATGTATAATATTCTAGTTCTAAGAAATGGTATTCACGTACTCATTTGGTTGTGCTTATTTCACTGTCAACATGACAAAAGATTTTAGTGTAACGTATCAATATAAAATTTTGTATTGGCTTACGGAGGCACTTAATTGTCAGTTACAATATTTTTCCTTACATTACCATTGGATCGAAACACGATCTCAACTGAGAAGACCCGGTAGAAAACTCTGCAGGTTTTTTTTTCATTGTATTACTTTACATTTTTTTAACCATCTTGTTTATTACATACAATAAAAGCTATATTGAGTATCTTGCCTTACAATTACGATCATACAAAAGTTCATACAAGCTCTCGTCTCGCTCATTTCCAAAACAAACATCATTACCTTCGCAAACGAGAAATTACTTTTTGAAATTAGAGAAAAAAAATTGTGCTGGTAATGAAATCACCAAGGGGATAATTGTGGTGGCAACTGATTCCGACGGCTAACGACCGCGTGTAATGGCCGCTGTATCCTGCGAGAAATTGAACGAGGTGAGATCACGCTTCGTTCATTTCTGGATAGTAATGACTTTGGTAAATTAACTTGTTGTGATGCTACAATATAATTATTTTAAGGTTTTAAACTAAGATGTAGGCTACTCACGATGCTGGATTTTTGAAGTCATAGCTGATAAGGAAATTAGGTATTAAGAATCTGTAGGTATACCTATATAAAAAAATCCATATTTCCCTTGGAAATAGCATTACGCGTGAACGGCTGGACCGTATTCGCTAATTCCTTTTTGGTTGCGTTTGGAAAAGATTTTTATAAAAGAGAAAATAGGAAAATTACGTGACAAATAAAAAAAAAATCAACAAGACTTAACCTGTGACGACCCGCGTGGCCGAGTGGTCACCATACCAGTCTGACGCGCAGTGGGTCCCGGGTTCGATTCCCGGCCAGACTGAAATATGAATGATGAGTTCAGATTTCTGTTCTGGGTCTAGGTATTTGTATATTCGTGTTTGTGTGTCCAGGGCACCTACGACACAGGATGTGTCCTAGTGTGGGGCTATGAGTGTAGAAAGCGTTCGTGTTGTTATGGCGATTGCATGATTGCCAGACTTAGCAATTCAAATTCAAAATTCATAGTTAAGATAGGACAAAATGTGACGAGTCAGGTCATTCTTGGTGGCAGTGGCTACTTACTATCAGTAAAGCTTACTAGTTTGTTACTCCCATATTAATAAAAAAATCTCAGTATGAGAATTCCTGTACCCAGTAATGTGTTAGTAATAAACATAATGGCTGAATGTTAAAGCAATGTTTACGATAGATATATGAAGCGCTTTCCCTTTAAAATGAGAGCGAAAATGCTTTTACCTGGTAATGAAATGACCGAGCTCGTAATTTTGATAATTGATTCCCAATTGGCAACAACCCACAGTGTAATGACAGCTCCACACCGCGAGGTATGTAATGACATGCGATCATGACCGTTTATTTTTGCACAGTCACGGTTCTTGTAAAGTATTTTTATTCAACTGCATCACGAGGGTAATGTTTTTCAAGCGTATGTATGTATGTATGTGTGTATGTATGTATGTATGTATGTATGTATGTATGTTTGTATGTATGTCAATTTCTTTGGCACACTCTACAGCCCAAACGGCTCGATGGATTTATGACGTATGATAGATCATTAGAATCGTCTCAGTTTGCATTGTTACATAGGCTATATAATTTTTTAAAATGGCGCCTGGAAATAAAGGAAAAATTAATTTAATTTAAAAGTATGTATTTTTTCACACTTTACTTGACTATTTTGAACAAAATATTCGTTTTAAGCAGTCGGGTTTTTTGTTTAAATGTTTTTAACGATAAACATAAACGTAAAAATAAACGCATCTTACACTCATAGCCCCACAATAGGATTTTCTCCTGTGTCGTGGCTGCCATGGACACACAAAGACGAATACACAAAATTCCGGACCTAGAACAGAAATCTAAACTCATCATTGAACTCGGGACCCATTGCGTGTCAAACCGGTACGGTGACCACTCTGCCACGCCGGTCGTCGATGTTACTGTTTATAATACAACGATGTTATATACAGGATTGGCAAACGAGCATGCAGTTCATCTAGTTGTAAGAACATATTATGCTGCTGATGAATAACTGTAATCAACCCAAGGCAAGATTACATTTCAAAGTTTCGAAGTAAAAATTTCAGATTTTCATTTTTTCCTTACTAAACTTTGTAAACTAACAAATTTTGGTTGTAGAAAAATATTTTACTCAACTAAAAGGCAATAACAAGTGTAAGGGATTTTAAAATAGGTGCTGTACATAGTGATAAATAGCTGATCTTTGAATAATTATCTTATTTAACATTATAAATGCGAAAGTTTGTGAGAGTGTATGTGTGTTACTTTTTCACGCAAAAACGAATGGTCAGATTTCGCTGAAATTTAACACTCAGATACTTTCGTTTCGTTTCTGTCTGCTAGACATGGCCGGATAAACACACGGGATACTT
>DWNE01008420.1:0-11530 GCA_018249875.1 Cecropterus toxeus | reverse complement strand
TATATCATTATGAACAAAAATTTCGTTATAAGCAGTCGGGTTTTTTGTTTTAATGTTTTTAACGATGTTACTAGTTTCTAACAGTAATGCCGACAACTAGCCACGAGCTATGGGTGACTATCCAATTACCGACCGCACCTACACTCGCTTAATTTTGTAGGTCTTTGTGCGTCTGTACGCTTTACAAATAGGTAATCTTCAAATAATAATAGTTTATTGGAAAGTTTCATATAGTACGTACATAATCATATACTGAGTACATATTAGTATAAACTTTTCCTTTACAACTCTGCTTTTTGTAATTAAAATGTAGAGTCTTCACTACGGAAACTCCTACTTACAGAGGAAGGCTGATGTGTTTAGCCTCAATGCCCTGGTGCATTAAGGCATGCGTCGTATTAAATGTTGATGCGATAAGCGACTCCAAATTAAATGAAATGTATCTATTTGTGTAGGCGTCCGGAACGCATACAAATTGTCAGTTAGTATATTTTTTTACACGGGTCGAAGCGCGACATTAGTTTAGAAAAGCCGGCAAGTAATTTAGCGGGTTTATTTTTGTTCTTTGTAATTATCTTTCATATTTTTTATACCTTGTTTACCATACCATACTAACCATTATTTTTTGTTTTATTTATTTCATTTTACCCTCCGATATTACTCTCTGATATTACCCTCGAATATTACGGATTAGTAAGCATTACTAAGCAGCATTTAATAAATTAAGTAAATATCATGTTGTTAAGTGTTTATTTACTAAGTAGTAACGTGCGTTAGTCCAATAAGGTGATAGTACGATCATAGATCATAGTTACGTTTCTCAATCTTAGCTGCTTCATTATTAAATAAAAACAACAAATGCTGGGCAAAATTAAAATGGATATGGTATATTAGTTGTGGGTGTAAACGTTGCTAATAATCTATTAGTTATTAGCGATTTAAATATACGGTATCTTGTGACACATGAAAGCTTGACCGGTTATTACTGTTAACGAATGATTGGACGTTTTCTCGTCAAAAAAACAAAAAAGAGAATTTACAAATTATGTCATAAATCATTGACTAAATTGATTGCCTATCGATTTCTTCTGTAGTGAATTTATTATTTGTCGCTTTCAAATAACGATCGCTCTCTTGTCCGTACGGAAACCGGAACCTAAAACATAGTTGTGTTTCACAAAAACCGGCGGCGGTTCCCTTGGCGATCGCGGAAGTGGCCGTAATTAACAGTCTCACAGTGAGAAGGAACCCCGTAAGTAGGTTGACCATGTTATGTATGAGGATGTCCTGATTTTTGGCACATTAGAAATTCTTGATAAATCCTAAATGATACCTGATACAAAAAATACTATTTTTTTATGTACCTACAATAGTATAATAAAATTTTGTTAAAAATAAAGTCTAATGTGCAAACATAATTCTGTGGCGACCCGCGTGGCGGAGTGCTTACCCGACTGGTCTGACACGCAGTTGGTTCCGGGTTCGATCTCCGGCCAGACATGTGAATGATGAATTTAGATTTCTGTTCTGAGTCTGGGTGTTTGTGTATTCGTCTTTGTATGTCTATGTTACCCACGACACAGAAGAAAATCCAAGTGTGGGGCTGTGAGTGTTGAAAGCGTTATTATTTATATGTGGAATATCATTCGCATTGCAAAAAGTAACTATAGGACATAAAAAAGGATATAAAAAGTTTTATGCACCACAATAAATATTATAAAATGAATGAAAAAAAAAACTTGTTATATTTAGTCTATATCTGTTAGTATCACTTAGCGGAAATTGCAAAATTACTTTTTCTTTCATGCATTCGAGAGGTGTAAATAAAATAAATCAACAATTTTATCAATGTATCACGCATCTGAATATTGAAGCTGAATATTTCTAAATTACAAAATGTCGAGCCCCATCCTTTAAATCTTGTACTGTAACTTTCAAAGGTATGGTCGCAAGAGTTACTCACATCCGATTGTTATATTAAATGCCGTTTAATTAAACACTTGTATATAATTGTACGTATTCTCAAAGGGAAGAGAAAATGTATGTATGCAATGTATTGTTATGTACCCGTATCTGCATACAATGATTGATATCAATATTTATAACTATGTTTTCTTATCATGCTTCCGTGTCCGTTAAAGAAAGCACCTATTTTTAAACTGGATATTATCTTTAGTTTCTTGTTTTGCTGAATGATGTATAGACTTATATTATCGCCATATTGACATGTTTAAATATGTAACTCACGATGGTATAATGCTCGCGATACAGTATTATTATCTTTAAATAAAAACCGGCCAAGTAAGAGTCGGACTCGCGAACGAAGCGTTTCTTACTATTATATAAAATACTAGCCGTGCCACACGGTTTCACCCGCTACTACTTAAGAAAGAACAAAACATACATGTTATATAGTCTATAGCCTTCCTCAATTAATGCACTATTCAACACAAAAATAATTATTCAATTCGACCCAGTAGTTCCTGAGATTAGCGCGTTCAACCAAACTCTACTGTTTTATAATATTAATATATTATAGACAAAAACTGCATGAATATCACGTTCGTTGTACGGAAGCCCCACTTAAATATATCAAGCTCTGCTCCTAGCTGTCAAAGATAGTTTTTTTAAACTTAAACCTAACGATAAGGCATACGGGCTGCCTGATGGAAAGTAGTCTCCGTCGCCTATGGACATTTGCAACACCAGGAGTCGCCAATGCATCGCCGGCTAAGTGCTGGATTAGAACCTCAGTTCTATATACGTCATATTTATTAGACTAGTAAGGATTTAGATTAGGAATTTCTCGACAGTTTTACAGTTAAAATACAAAGTAACATCTTCTTCAGTGATTTTCTGTAAATGTTTCATTATTATTTGTTTAATGCGCGTAGACAATCTAGGATTTATTTTCTTTTTGTAATAGTCTTATACATAATATCTAAAATATATACTCCTCGTAGTTATTGTTAAACTCTAACTAACAGACAATTAGTTAAATTGAATGTAATTTAAGTAGAGTTGTGAGCAGTAATTTGCAAACCATTGACATTAAGATTCAATCAGCATCAATCATCTGATATGGAGGCATTAGATCGATCAATATTTTTATCCAACTCTCTAATATGTAATCTTTACAAATAAAACAGGCTCCAGGCGATATTGTATAACTCGAATGTTCGCACCTCGATAGTTGATACCCTTCCTTTAAGGCTAGGATCGGATAAGACTAGTCAGAGACTCAGTTTTTTAAATAACTAAACTATAACATTATCAAAGACAGTAAAACAAAGAGCCCGCCTTTTTTAAACGTTTCTTTTTTGTTACCAATGTCATTTAATACCCATATTGCTGTGATAAAAAAATTCGCCCTCCCCTCTTTTGACGTATTTGCAGGCGTCATTATTAAAAATTATATAGTTTGTCACTTTCCAAACTGGGACATTTGTAATGATATGTCATACGTCACAATCCGTTTGGGTTGTATGGCGAGCCGAAAAAATGGACACGGACACATCATTAAAATGGTCTCAGTTTGCATAGTGACATAGGCTATATATTTAAAAAAAATGGCGCCTGGAAAAAGATGAAATATTTTAAGAAAGGGATATTTTGTTTTACTATTACGACAATATGGGTATCAAATGAAAGCTAGTAAATAGAACAACCCAAACTTTAGTACTTTACTTGACTATTTTGACAAAAACTCATATAAGCGTAAAATTAAATATATATTAAGGTATATCATTATGAACAAAAACTTAGTTTTAAGCAGACGGGTTCTTTGTTTTAAAGTTTTAACCATGTTACTAGTTACATCGTGTCGTGTTAAACGCTATGTGTAGTCTGAGCCTAACAGATAAAGATCGATACAGTTGTTACTCGGGACTGCTGGTGCTCGGGGCAACAATTAGATTACAATCGATATGTTATATAAATGACATATCCTATGTAATAAAGCAATATATATTTAGATGGCGTTTTGATTTACACTAAATCAAATTCATTTTGCACGGATTAATTCAGTGTAGTATATTTGTTTCTAATTAATAACTTTAAAATTTAATAACTTTAGATACAGAAGATGGTATTTAATGAAATGAAGGCTAAATACGACTACCTATAACGTAATATAAACGCAAACGCTGTTGCCAATCTCCTGGGTTTTTATCCTGAGACTTTTACTCAGGATAAAAAGACGGAAGAGGGGTGCTCGGCTAGTATCGACACCACACAATACTTTGATATATGTGATGAAATATTCTTCTTTCAAAACCATTTTTTCATTTATAACACATGTGATTATTTGAAAATACAGCAAAGAATGTTTTTATTCATTATTCCATGAATTTTGCACTGCTGAGCACAATGAGCACACTGAGCGAGTCTTCTATCAAAATGAGAGAGCTTTAGGCCATGGTCTATAGCGTTGGAAGAATCCATATTGGTAGACTTTTCACAGCTTCTGGCATACCTATTTTTTCAAAAATGACTCAAGTATATAGATTTAATCAGGATATTTTCCTTCGTCGTAAAGCAATGACAATATAATAATTAATTCATAAACGCACATTATTTTTGTAAAAAAAACAATGGTTCGTGGAATTCGAACCTCGGACCCACGACTGAGAAGCCGAGTTACAACCATTAGGCTATCTATCACTGCGAAGTTCCTAAGCTATCACAGTGACTTTTTACAAGGCGATTCAGCAAAACCACAGGTATTGCAGCAAGGCGTTGAACTAGTGGCGCAAGTGGTAACCTGACCACTCCCTACCGCCCGCAGTTCGCATGGGTATCGGGTTCTATTCCGGTCCACTGCGCATGCATTGCAGTTTCTGATATTATTACGTGGAAAGGATTTGAGATTATGCGTAGGGTTTTTAGAGGATTTGACAAGTATGGCGTAGAAAATTGAAGCAAGAAACTAGCATGCAGTTCTGATATTCATTGGTGTAATGCCCTGTAGGTATTTGTAATCTCTCTCGCTCCAATCGGTCCCTCAATGTTTAGGATTTTGAATTCTTTTCTGTATGGTCTGTTTCCATGTTTGTTTTTTATAAATATGAAGTAGCAAACGATGGTAAGTGGTTACTGCCGCGCATTGACATTTGTAAGCAACTTCATATAGAACAGGGGTTCTATATGAAGTTGCTTACAATACTATATGCTTCATGTTAATTTGTTTATAAAAACTTATTTTCCCTTTCGTATGTTACTTTCCATAATTAAACTATGTCAACGCTCACCGGATTTACTTAACACGGAAGATAGTTAACTGCGTCAAGGTACTTCTGTTATTTGATGAGTACGTATTTAAAGTTTAGGTAAAGTTAGATATGTTTATTAAGGTAAGAATTGTCTGCGTGGTCTGTCAACATGACGTTTATTAAAATTTGAGAACCTATTCAGAATTTTTATTTATGAAATCAATAATTAAATAGCTTTAGGGAGATGACGATTTTTAATCGAATTTAAGTGGTCTTACCTGATGTATAATGCCTTGCCTGAATATTATAAAGCGGAAGTTTTTTTGTTTGTTTAAATGCGCTAATCTCTGAAATCAATTGTACGATTGAATATTTTTTGTAGGTAATTTTTAGGGGAAGGCTTTAGATGAATAAACAAACAACATTTATTTGGCTAATGTAGTAACACCAAAATGTGTACAGATGTCTTTTAATCTATATACGATAAAAACGATTATTTGACTTTATAATTTTTGGAATTAACTTAGTTTAGTCAGTGATCTTCGGTATTTGTAATGTAGATCTGATCCAAATGCGGTTCGAATTTGCTAATATTTTAAATTTACTTGATACATTTGACTTTGGTAAATGAAAAGTAGCTTGTAATTAACGAAGATGTAGTTATTTACTTAACTGGCACGGAAGACACAGTTTAGTGTGTCAAGGCGCCTCTCTCCGTGCTCGATGTGTAAACATTCGGCTATTGGAGACAAACCGTGATCATGTAGCTTGCATTTCTTGTTGTTGTTACAGATTAGGTAGACCACAGAGAAATTTGATTTGAATATATTTATGAGGATATGCGAAGCAAAATAATTTTTAGTTATAGAAAAAATATTTTTATATCTAAAAAAATATATATATAAAGACGGTTTTCGTTATTCTTATTTGATTTCATTAAGATGGTTTCGTTTGTCGTTTAGGCAGGAATCTGTAAAACAATTGGATTGCCATTTCTCAATATTATATCAATTATCGTCATTAACGTAATAGTTACACAATTAAGTTTTGTAAATATTATAAATATGTTATTTTTCCCTACTTGTTTTATTTTATCTATTTGCACTAGAAAGGTGATAAAAATCTTTACAAGTGATATTTCTTAATTATCATTTAGTTTTTCGTTATTAGTTTTTCTGGCGTTTATCAAAATACTTCTGTTCTTTTTTGTTTGTTTCTTAATCCGTGTGCTCAATGTATCTAATACTGTTAAATTTTTGTGCTCCTATATTATTTCATACCAGATATTTTTCTACGTGACTTAAAGCATACTGTTCTTTCTAATCATATTTAACATAATATAAATTATAAAAAAAAAACACTGAAAATAATTCATAACAATGGAAGCATTCTTAGTTGTAAATAACTGCTGAACATTGTAATGCTCTTAGTGACCTCTGCGTCAAGAATGCATTACACACGCATCACCCGATTAATCATTTTACTCTACACTATAGCTGCTCTGCGGCCTCTGTCGTTCACCTCAGTCACTGGACAGTCACCTGAGGCGAATGTTGCGTCATTGTGCTCTCGTGATCAGATTCGATCTAAACTTTGATTATTTAAACGTAAAATACCGGTTTTTAAATCAATACCGGTTTTTGGACAAGTGAATTTTGTGTTGTGTGTAAAATAAGTAACTTATTTGTGAGTTGATTTGATTAAATGTTGATTGGTTTGTGTCGAGCTTCGCAATCTTTTGATACCGGTTTTTGGTATCCGTTTGTGATGAGCGTAGTGTGAAGATGCCTTAAGATTTGGCTTAAATATATTGTTTGAGCTTTTATGTAGTTTTACCGGTTTTAGGTGCTAATGATAAAATTGTTTGACTTATCGCTTTCTGACTTGACTTTAGGAGTTGACTTATATAATTTGTTTAGTTTATCGCGATTTTAAGATATTTATACTACACTTTAGATATACTTATTAGAAATTTCTGTCTGCTTTGACGTGTTCTATAGTAACGTTTACTTATATTCGTTAACTGAAACAATATTTATGTTCTCATAAAAATGATTTTGTTTTGTACTTCTCATCATTATTTATCGGTTCAGTATTATGGTGAGTCAGATTGATGTGATATAAGATATTAAACTACATATATATTAAACTTAAATGGGATTTTGAAACAGTGTAAATAGTGACGATACATGTTTAAAGATGTTCAATTAATGAGACGTGATTAGTTCTATAGACGAAAGTGGTTAAATGTTGTGAAATGGTACTTTAGAATAATATTAACAAATACAATGAACGGAATAACCTGCTGGGTAAGTTTTTATGTTTATATTTTAGTATTACAATATATATTATAATAATACAATAATATAATGCAATAATATACATATTTCTATAATTATTAAATGTCAAAGTGTAGCGTATCTTGCCAAACAAGACTCCAGGTTAGTCAAATGTGGCGAGTAGGCGAGATACTGGAGTGAGATTTTTTCCGACGACCCGCGTGGCGGAGCGGTCAACATACCGGTCTGACGCGCTGTGGGTCCCAGGTTCGATTCTCGGCCAGAGAGAAATATAAATGATGAGTTTAGATTTCTGTTTTGGGTCTGGGTGTTTGTGTATACGTCTTTTTGTGTCCACGACACAGGAGAAAATCCTAGTGTGGGGCTATGAGTGTAGAAAGCGTGTATAAATCGATGAACACCGGTTGCATTCACGAAAAAGTGTCACGTTCCGCCTGACCCTGAGCGTGCAAGAGAGCGCGAAAAAATATATCAATGTGAAATTGAAAATCAAGTCAAAAAATATCGAACATTATGGTAGAGGTCATTTCAATCCCAAATAAGATCAGGGTATTATTTGAGCTTAGCCACAGACGCAATGCTACGGTCGAGGAATCGTTGGAACACCTAGGATAAGTATGTCCACTAACTACCAGATTCTTCAGACCAGAACACTGCATATAAATGCTGATATAAGGTAAAAGTAAGTGTGGCAATACCACCCTGTCGAAGTCGAAGCACAAAGAGTTCTACCACCTATAAAGTTCTACCACCTTTTATAGGTGGTAGAACTCTTTGTGCTTCGACTTCGACTATTGTGACTCGACAACCTATCGCGATCACAAATATTCTACACTGATATACTCTTATCTATCGCAATCAACTTATACATCGCAATAATGCACCGTACGTGCTCTCCTAAGATTTGAAGAAACGATAATCAAGAACAGTTCGATAAAAGATCTACCTATTACTGAAACGTGATCACACTTCGGTGACAACTTGCCTCGTGCGTCGGTCCTATGGATTCTTACTCGAAAGGATTATAAATAGACATTCTATATTTAGAAACAATGATAGCAGCAAAGGTCAGTTACTTGCTTAGTTAATCGCTTTAAGTTCAAGTTTAAGTGAACAAGGTTCTGTAATGTTTTTGAACTTGTGAAGAATCGAGTGGAGCCCGCCCCGGATCTCCAATTATTTTTAGGAGGGGCATAAACTAAAAAATGCCGCCCCTGCCCACTTGAATTTCTTTTTATCAGCATTTCAGCCATCAAATGTCCAATAATTGGTGGTCATTAAAACGTATACGTGTCAAGAGTTCCGCTTCCTACTGACTAGGCATCCCAATGGTTAAAGTTAAATGAATTATGAGTTGCGTACTTGTTAGGTTTGGATTTGCCGCCCTCTGGACTTGCCGCCCGGGGCATAGGCACCGGCTTGTCCCCTGCCCCCCTAGATTCGAGGCTGAGTGGAGAAAGGTTTTTTCCAGTGTTGTTACTATTTCCGAAATTCGAAGTTCGAAGTTTCGGACGTCTGTGGACAGTTTTTAATAAACCTATCGACTTGCTAAAGGAAAGATGTTATATTCTTCACAAAAACCTTAACATTGTATTAATACTTGTTGCTCTACAGCAAGTTTGGGTCCAATGTTTGTTGTTCCCACGTCCGGGACCTCTATGTATACGAGCCCATGTGTGTATTTTCATCCTGTTGGTTACGGCTTCTCAGTGTCGAATGGTGTTTGGAACGAGCGCTAACGGTTAGCAAGTACCTATAGAAATTGATATAAAACTAAACAGTGTGAGAATTAAAAAATGAGCGCGCTTAAATACTGTACTATGTTTATTACATACTCGACAATTAGTCTGTTTACGTGGAATAAAATAAATGTAACTTTTAGTGCGTTGAGAATTAAGTGGAGGTCGTTGT
Organism: Cecropterus toxeus; assembly: GCA_018249875.1. NCBI lineage: Eukaryota > Metazoa > Arthropoda > Insecta > Lepidoptera > Hesperiidae > Cecropterus > Cecropterus toxeus. Next base: position 2,109 of record DWNE01008420.1, on the reverse strand, counting down.
TTGAGTTCTGTTGATAAAAAATATGTTTTTCGCTTTGGCACGCTTCCAATGGAAGTTTTTTTTGCCGCAGCAGATAATAATTTATGAATGAATCACTTTATAACAACAAAACACTGTAAAAACGTTCGATGTAAAATTTTAACTGTAAAAAGAAATGGAAGTAAAACCCATTAAACTTATGTTTACTAAATAATTAGAACCTGAAAAGTCTAATATTTCAAATTTTATTAAAATTTAAAAATATATATCTACAAATACAATCGAATCGTAACTTCGTTCTAAGTTCATATTTAGAATTCAAAATAGAATACATATAAACGCTTGGCGCTTATAATTTAGACATTCAGTGGAATAAAGGTTCTTTGTATTACGAGGAATAAAAAACCCTTTACCTGTAACCAAAACCGCGTCTGACCTTCATCTTTTTGACACCTCTAACCTTAAAGAAACTTTTATTAAAAAATAGCTGAAGTACCCGTGCTTCGCTACGTGATAATAAAATAAGTTTTGTTATGTTTTCGTTTTTATTCATCGTGAATGATTTTTTTTCTTTCTAAGTTTCTTTTTCTTACTTTTTTTTCGGGTTTAGCAACATACTTTGCAATGATAGAAGAAAACATAACCAATGACTATTTTGAGGAAACGTAGTAAACTCGCACTTAGTGCATTGTAAAGTACGTGTTGGTCGAACATTGTAAGGTTCCGTATCTAGTGGGTATTGCCAGCGTATTTTACCCTGCGTGACTCAAATATTTTTGTCACGCGATGCAAAATGAATAATTACTTGTTTTGTTGTTGAATGGTTCTGAAATTAATTTCTGGACTAAGTTTTGTGTTTTAAATATAAAGCAGGGAAACTGATTGAGGTAGGAAAGGGGCTGAAATTTATTATTGAGTTGCATGCAATTATGGTAAATACATGTGTATTGCAACGGTATATACTGGTGATATAAGCGATATGTGAAAAATTCTAGATATTATGTCATTTTTAGGGTACCGTATCAAAAGGATCAAAAAGGAACCCTATCGTTAAGCGTCCGATATCGGTCTGTCTGTCACAGGGTTCTTCTCGTGAACATCGTAGATGCTTGAATTTCTTACTGACTGTATTAAAATAAAGTATAACAATTAGTATAGTTAGTATTAATATTATGATGGCCACTATAACAAAACTTGTTAAAACAAAAAAGGTAAAATACAAAAACAATATTTATTAGCATTTTTGGGCTTACCTGTTGAACCGTAATAAACGGATAGGTATTATTAAAATATAATAAATCTACTTCTAAAGATGCTAGGATAACAAATACCTAAAAAAGTTGAAAATTTGGTATTACGGAAACCTTCGTATAGAGTTTCACTGGTACACACACAATTAATAAACCTTAAAGACTTTATAAAACTTCACACAAACGTGAGTATAAAAAAAGTATTCATAAAGTCTCCTTTACCTCTAAATTTTAAATAGCACGGCATTTTTATTCGTGAAAATTATTTCTGTTACTTAAAAAAATAAGAATGAGAAGTTAATTTGGAAGGTTATCGGAATAATTGACGAATTTAATACAGTAAATTTTATAAAGCAGTTAATTTGTAAAATAAAATATGGCCGATAAAAATTTGAATGTAATTTGCGTTAGACATGAACACTATCCAAAATTTATTATGCGTAGTTAATTTATAATGAACTTTGCAACACTGAGAAATAATGTTTAGTTTGTGAAATAATATACCGAAAAGATTTATTACGTGCAAAAATTTAATAAATTGGTCCATCTTCTGACATCCTGCTTGTGATCTTTATGTATTCAAATAAAATTGAAGACTATTCACATACCATGTTGACCTTTTTATTTTTAATTAAATGTCATAGTGTATGGATGTGACATTTATAATAAATCAAGTATCGAAACTGTATTTTATCACGTATTTGATATTTTTGTACATTCTTATGTATTAGCTAAACAAATTTATGGCGCTATGGAAAAATTAAACACACACGCTTTCTACACTCATAGCCCCACACTAGGTTTTTTCTCCTGTGTCGTGGGTGCCATGGATACACAAACACGAATACACAAACACCCAGACCCAGAACAGAAATCTAAA
>DWNE01008419.1:0-11530 GCA_018249875.1 Cecropterus toxeus | reverse complement strand
GGGTTGCATTTCTAAAAATACTTTCTTATCGCTCACTTACAACATGAAAGCAATCCTTGTATCCAATCCAAATTTTAGGGTTCTAGGTACAGTAATTACGGCTCTGCATTGAAATATGTCAGTGAGTCGGAATTGCCTTTTATTTATACTAACACAGGCATTTGGTACTTAAAAGGAGGCTCCAGACCCCTTATGATTATAACTTAGGCTTTAAAGAAATAAATATTATTATTATTATTCTTAATAACTTACTCTTTAAATAAATATTATGATTATATACAGATGTTTGTTACCTGTTTAGATGTAGATGGTGTATCCTTGAGAAGCACCGGCTCCATTTGCAAAGCATCGTCGTCCACGTTCGGATCAAACGTAAGAGGGGCTATTTGCCGGTATCTGAATACGAAACATTAATAAGTATAATACATTTTGAACATCAATACTTTACTTCCTTGGATGGTAGTAAATATTATTTCAAGTTTCTTTGTATAGTAGCTTCGGCTGTGCGTTTACATATAAGTCAAGAGTTAGATTTCCTTTTGTAGATATAGATTAGCCGTACTTTACAGTTTAACCGCGTTTAAAAAATGGAATATTATTTAAAATTAAAGAAAGACTAAATGTTACCTAATGGACTATAGATAAAATTTAAATTATACAATCATTTAAATTAAATTCATTACATTTGGTATTATATTGCAAACACTGTTTTTAATTATAGTATTATGTTTTTGTTACAATACTATTCATTATTGTTATTTACAAAAGAAAATATTTTTGGAACTGAAAATAAAAATAAATATTTCTATCATTTCAGGTTTTTTCATCTGTCTGACAGGATTCAAGTTAAGATATGTAAAATATATTTATAGTCCATATATGTTAAGTAACATTCAATCTTTCTGTCATAAAAAATGGCCAAGCGCGAGTTGGACTCGCAGGCGAAGGGTTCCGTAGCATTAACATTTACAAAACTTGAAGGGAAAACATAGCTCTGTTGTAAAAATAATAAAGTTAAACAGTTAACTTTGTTTTTCATATTTTAATTATGAAATACACAGTTATGTTTGCGGTTTTTGAAAAAGTGCTATATCTGAAAAACTGTCAACCGTATCCTATTCAAACCAATTTTCGTTGGAAGTGTTCCTTGGCATCTACAACATATGTTTTATCCAGATTTTTCACTTTCTTAGTTTAAAAGTGTACTTTGAAAGGGCATAGGCTCTCAAACTATCGACTTTGAGAAAAAATGGTTTTAGAAACCTCCATGCCTCCATTTTTGAAGACCTTTCTATAGATACCCCACACGTGTAGGTAACATGAAAAAAAATAGTTTTGAGTTTTAGTCCATGTATGGGGCGCCCCCCTTAAATTTAATATATTTTTTATTTTTGTACACAATTCGGAAAGCGGTTATAAACGAAACCTAAAAAATTATACTTTTAAATGCAGCTTTAAAAAGCTAGGTAACATAATGGTGTCTAACGGCGGATGGTTGTGCGTGGTGAGAGCGTCCCGCCAGGAGGCGTGGCGCGGCGCGGCGGGCGGCGGCCGCAGCTGCCGCGCGAACCCCAGCCGGCAGTACAGCGACACCGCCTGCTTCACCAGCTCGCACTCCACCTGCGACACACCGCTATGTCTATGGCACCATACCCGGCTCCCGGGTTCGATCCCCGGCCGAAAAGAAATGCGAATGATGAGTTTAGATTTCTGTTCTGGGTCTGGGTGCTTGTGTAATCGTCTTTGTGTGTCCAAACAGAAATATGAATGATGATTTCTGCTCTAGGTCTGAGTGTTTGTGTATTCGTCTTTATGTGTCCATGGCACCCACAACAGAAGAAAATCCTAGCATGGGGCTATGTGTGTAGAAAACGTTAATTTTATACAGACAATCGCAAGCATATCAAACCCGTTCTGAGTATGGTTTTACAAGAGCTGTATGATATGGTATCAGTGTCACATCTATTCCTAGTGAGAAATATGCGTTGCAGTGTTGGGTGTCATTGCTAGTTCACTTTTATGAGGCGACCACATTAGTAGGAATGAGAAATAAAAAAAAACACAGCCAAAGCAACCTCATATAGAACAGGGGTTCTATCTGAAGTCGACCACAGATGCGTTGCTACTCCCGAGAACTGAGATGGTCGCCTCATATAAAAGTGAGCCGCATGTTTTAGTATTTAGTATCGTTTTAGTATCTAATAACAGACCACTGCCACCCATAGAAATTTGTAAAAACCCCAGATAGGATTCTTATCCTATCTGGGGGTGTACCTGGGGTTGCCAGAGATGCATTTATACGCAAGATTTTGTGGGAACTAGGGTTGCCAACCGTACTATGATATTGTATTGTACTATATTTCCAGTCTGCTGCTATTTACTATTGGACAAATAATGCAAAAATACTATCGACACCGAAATCTAACATATAAATCCATCAGTTCTAAATCCAAATTTTATGAACGCGTCTTTATGTGAGTTATGTTTTGTCCATAAAATACTATATTATTATGTGTTATACATGTACAAGATTTACTGGCTTTTTTGAAAAAATACTATATTTTGTTAACAAAATGTTGGCAACCCTAGTGGGAACTCCTCGTGTAAGTGGGTCAGCAAAGCAGATCATCGAAGTGCTTAACTCTGTTGTCACTACGCAGAAATAGGTGCGTGTGGCAAATGTGAGTTTGGAACCGAACTACGAAGAGTTTTAACTAGGGTTGTGAGGCTTTCTTAACGGAGGCGGAGGCTAATGCGGAAGATAAGAGTTTCGCCTCAGCGATTGCGGAGGTTAACGGAAGCGGAGGTGGAGGTGAACTTTAGATGGTACACTTCTTATTCTTATATTCTTTATATTCTTATTCTTAAGTCCCGTTTTTACTAAACAAAGTTAAGAAGAGGCAATATATATTCACGAACAACCTTTGCGGCTTTGTCGCCTTCCAAACGATTTCTGAATGGTTCATAAATTAAACTGGGCACTGAATAATAAACTTAGCACTAAACTTGATGGCGTCAATAAGTAAGTGCGAAATATGAGACCAAAAAGATTCATTGTGAGATCTACACCATGTTGCGCGTAGTACGTCAAGATTAAAGTAAATTCACCTCCGTAAAACTCCGCAAAAATCTTGCGAAGGCGGATGCGGAAGCCTAGATTCGATTTTTTGCGAAAGTTCCGCAGTAACGAAGGCGAACGCGGAGTTCCGTTATTACCCTAGTTTTAAGTCCTTTCTACAACGCACACTTTAATAAATAATTTTAGGCATATAAAACAGTAACCAAATCCTTGATCAAAGCGGCATTTGATACAATTATATTCAAATTCCAAACCTATTGATGATTCACTTCATTTCGACTAAACAATAAGCTAACAATCAAAGCTGACTCAAAGGAATTGGTACACTCATACCTATTGCAGTTTCTTCGAATTTCGCAATACGAAATGCAGATGCATTACATCTTTTGCTCTCGAAGTTTATTTACAAAGTTGGTCCAGACGCCATTTGTATTTTAATTAAACAAACAATAGGAGGAAAGAGAATATTCCTGAAAATAGTCAATGATAATGCATCGCTGTATAAACCAGATAGGGTTGTTGATATTATTTATTTATTTATATTTATTTTATTTATATTTTATATTTATTTATATTATTTTTTATTTTTGATGTTTCTCTCGATGTCTAAAGAATCGATTTGCAAAAAATATGGAAAGTAGAAGATTGATCAAAAATCGATTTCCATTAGGGTATTATATTGCTTGGTTTCCAATTATTGATCAATTAATTTTTTTTTCTGATAGAACTCGAATTACACAGCCTGCTTAATTTTGTTTCATATGAAAAAAGTTGCAATTTTTTATAACAGCACGAGAAATCAATTCGAATGAATCGATCTAGCGAATCGTTACATGTTTGTCTTGTTGAGTTGATTATAAATATATGTTTTAATCTAAATATTGTTTATTCAATTGATATCACGTCGCCAACCCTAAGCCGAGTTCCAAAAATACGAGTTTTAATATCGTCGCAGATTCAATGCGTTTAAACCTACAATTCTAGCAACCATCCATGCAAATGAATTTGTCTTCTTCGTAACATATTTTTCTTAATCATAAAAAAACAGTGTTAACTGTATGCTTTACAATTATGCAGCTTGTACAAAATTTTAACGTATCTTGCCAATTAGCCTCTGGTGTAGTCAAATGTAAGTCAATATAGAATAGGGGTTCTATCTGAAGTCGATCACAAATGCGTTGCTGCTCACGAAGACTAAGATTATATATGAAGCGACCTCATATATAAGTGTGCCGTCAATCACACTCTTTCACCGAAACGCAAGAACTGTTTCACGCTAGAAATAGATGTGGCGGTGGTACTTCCCCGGTCGAACTTCACTGGTTGTACTATGTGGTAAAATATAATAACTGAAGCTAGTCTTAGATATCACATCTGTAGACACAATTTAAGTATTCACAATGCTGTTCCAGGATTTCAATATGCTGTAAATAACGTTATTACTTTTGCGGATATTGCATTTTCTACTATAGACACGGGATCGAATAGCATTCGCTTAGAATTCCAGATGTGATGGTTTTACTCCAATTTTTATGTGCATATTTGATAAAAATAATGTTAGGTTGATCAAAATTTGGCGGTAAATTTGTACAAAAGTGCAATCTCGCGCTGCAGCAAGGTAATACCGGTACAGTTTTTGGTTTAATTTATTTACAATATTAATTAATATTGTACATTATATAGATAATAATAATAATATTATACAATAAGTAATACTTAATATACGAAAAGATTTTTTATTGTTTTGAGTAGAAAGAAAAAAAGAAGAAATGTAAGTTGTAGAATTGTAGTAATAGATGGCAGATTTCTACGTCGGAGGGCACACGTCCACGCTTATTTCTACCTTATATCTCTGTTAAAGGCTACTGTACGAGTCTATAGGGTGTGATAAGAGAGACACGAGGCATTCCTACTTAGTCCTCAGGGGCAGCAACGCATCTCGAGCCGACTTCAAGTAAGACTAAGACCTAGGGGCGATTACAAATGTACATGACACATGTGGGGGATGTTAACATACTAATTCAATTAATTTTATCTATTTTATACCATTTTCATTATTGTCATTTGTTTATTTTCTTATGTAATTGTTTGTTCCTCCTTCTTACTAATTATACATATGCTTGCTAATGTAATTCAATAGTATAGATAATATGATTACTTAATATGAAGTAGAACGGTCGAGTTACCACGAAATCCTACATAAATTAGCGTCGCTCCCACGCAGAGTACCATTTAAAAGTTTTCCTAAAAAAACGGAAAATGAAATTCACAAAAAAACTGTTTCTAAACTGTAATTCCAATTTCAACGTAGCATCCTACGAATATTGTAATCAGAATTCAATTTTCGTTTCCACAAACTGCTAATATGGAGTAGCAGGATGTTATCGTATAATGAAATTTGGAAAACAGTTTTGATTTCAACTGAAAACATTTGCTCATTCATGTGATACGGTATTCATTTGAAGTCGTTTATGAAATGAAAATACTAGGGCTTTATGAAAGGGAAGTCTAATAGCATTGGTTGACGAAACTGGTAACATTGTTTAAAATAATAAAAACCGGCCAAGTGCGAGTCGGATTGGCGCAATTAGGGTTCCCTGCCATTATCTATAAATAATTAATTGAATGATTTAGTTTTTGTTATTCATTATAACAAATTAATACATACTAATAGATTTTTTTTGACATAATCTGTAATGAATTTTTGTTGCAAGAAAACGTTATATAAATTCGATTTCTATTTACCAACGAATAATTTAGTTAAAACCACCATCGTATAGTGAGAGATCTAACTAGAATGAATTCTGGATAGCTTGAATATTGAAATAAGCGCCATCTATCACTCCGATGTTGAAACTTTGACTGTATATTTCCAGTGCCATCAAGAAAATGTAATGAGCGCCATCTAACACTAGCGTTGAAGTCGCGCAATAAAACGACGTTTATTGTATTGGATTCCCCCTAAATACTTATTTTATTCTGTCTTTATGTATTTGTTGTTGTTTCTTGTCTTTATGTATTTGTTGTTGTTTCTGTATTTGTTGTGTTAGCGGCAACAGTTATACATCATCTGCGAAAATTTCAACTATCGTATTTCAACTAACCTAACCTGCTTGGCGGAGCGGTTACCGTACTGGTCTGACACGCAGTGGGTCCCTGGTTCGATCCCCGGCCAGACAGAAATGTGAATGGTGAGTTTAGATTTCTGTTCTGGATCTGGGTGTTTGTGTATTCGTCTTTGTGTGTTCATGGCACCCACAACACAGGAGAAAATCCTACTGTGGGGCTATGAGTGTGGAAAGCGTTTATGTTTAAAGCGTTTATTTAGCTATCACGGTTCATGAGATACAGCCTGGTGACGGACAGACGTGCAGACGAATAGACGGGCAGACAGACACGAAGACTACTGAGTTTTAGGAATAGGGTTCCGTTTTTATGCTTTGAGTACGGAATCCTAAAATTCAACTGCTTAAAACGTCTTTTTCAAATATGCACACAAACATTTATTTTAGCGTTATTACGACCGAAGACAAACATGATCGCCTATATGAATATAAGGCGGCTTACTTATATATGATAAGGAAGACGCCTTATACATAAATATTTGAAACGAAAATCAAAAGGTCGGTATCAGAAACCAATTAAAAACATGGCTCGTTTTCAAAGCGAAGTGCAAAGCGCTGTAAACACAGTTCCGTTAGATTACAAACATAACGTGAATCGAATTTTGTTTAGAATAAATATTGTTTTTGAAGTTTCACATTGGAATATTTAAGATAGCATAGTACTTACACCATACCTATTTCTAGCGTGAAGCAGTTGAAGTTGAAGTTGTGGTTGCCGGCTTACTTTTATATGCGGCGACCATCTCAGTCCTCGGGAGGAGCAACGCATCTGTGATAGATTTGATATAGAACCTCTGTTCTATATGAAGTTGCGTACAAATGTCCATGGGCTGCAGTAACAACTTACCATCAGGTGGGCTGCTTGCTCGTTTGCTACTTCATATTTATAAAAAAAATGTTACTCGCTGTGAAATAGCGTCTTTGAATATATTCTCCAGGTAGAAACACTGTAGGTCGATTGGCACACCTACTGAACTGAACCACCTGAAGCAGTTCTAGCTGTAGATGATTTAAAGTTGCAGTTAAAGTTGAAGTTGAAGTTGTGGTTTCCGGCTGACTAATATATAAATGCGACTGTCTTAGTCCTCGGGAGTAGCAACGCATCTGTGACCGACTTCAGGTAGAGCCTTTCTTTTATATGCGAATATCTTAGGACCTACCTTGGAAGTGAGGCATTTGTGGTCGATTTCAGACAGAACCCCTGTTTTCACCCGACTGCGTCACAAGTACGCTTATGATTTTAGAGCATGTATGTACTTGTGATGTACGTATATATGTATGGTTGTTTGCTTATTTGTATGTCCATTTTTGACACGTGCTACAGAGATATGCGTGCCAAAGAAATGGTCATACATACAAACATACATACATACATACGTGCGTACTTACATAAATACATAATACACACATACATACATACATACACTCCAAAAACATTACCTTTTGACGCAGCCGGGTAAAAATAAATAAAACGCCGACCGTTGAAGGTTATGAACAAACAAAATGCGTAAACAAGCTTTGATTAAACATTATGAGAATCGATACATTTATGGCACACTTAAATTTGTGTTTCCGTTCCAATGAGTGATATTCGTGATGATGTTGATCGGTTACTACGTGTGTAATGTAACTTTTGGGTTAAATGTAGTTACTATGTGTTTACCTTTAGTGTAAATGTTGGAACGAAGTTTCTTATCACTCGTTGCGAAAGTTGTAAAGACACTTTTTGGTGTTTTCTGTAAATATTTTGAAAGAATCCTTTTTGGTTCGATTTAGGAGATGATACTTCGCCACACCTATTTCTGTCTTTTTTGCTCTCGACGGGGAAACCTCCAAAAAGGCACTTGACGTCGTGAGAGCGACGCCGGATTATGTGGGATTTTTACTGCGTTAAAACGGTGTCCGTTCTCGGAGTTGCGATGAGTCCTCTGAACGCGTTGCCGCATCGGGCTCCACCCAGATGGACGGCTGGACTCACCGCATCGTCTGGTCTTTACGACAATATGCGACTACACATACCGCCGTCCTTTCCTGGATCGCCTGGCCGGACGGTTCGAAGTCTCACTTTTGCCGCCCGCAACCCGGAAGCCCCTTTTTACGACAGGCAGTGGCGTAGCGAGGGGGGGGGGCGGAGGGGCGGGCCGCCCCGGCGGCACATTTAGAAGGGCAGCGAAAACAGATTTGGGGGACGGCAAAAACAGTTTTGGCAACGTTGTTTTGTCATCAACTTAGATGTTGTCGTTTTTGTTTGGTCGTCTACTTAGATATTGTCGTTTCTTTTGTTTTGTAATTAGTTTTTTTTTGGTCGCCAAGTTAGATATTGTCGTTTTTTGTTTGCATTTAGTTTTCAAGTTAGATATTGTCGTTTTTTTTTGTGGTCGTCAAAATTTGTATAATGTGTGGCGAGTTCAATTTCCGCCCCGAGCGGCGTAAGCCCACGCTACGCCACTGACAACAGGCAGGGAATATCGTAGCCCTATTCTAATCCCGAAAGTATAGAGACACACCTATTTCAGCGAAATAACAGTTTGATACGTTGGTGTGACCTGGTTTGTAAGACGAGGAAGGGGAGACGTATTTATACGAATACGAGATGTTTCAACTTGGACTTCATAGTATCAGATAAATATCGCACAGAAGATAAACGAAAAGGATATATGAAAAATCTATACACAGATTAATGCCATAAAGTTTAAGCTCTTCCCCAGTTTGTAGAACCGATGTAGTTCGACTGGGGAAGTACCATCGCCGCACTTATTTCTAGCGTGAAGCAGTTCGTGCGTTTCGGTGGACGGGTGTGATTGCCGGCTCACTTATATATGAAGCGATCATCTTAATCCTCGGGAGTATCAACGCATCTGTGATCGACTTCAGGTAGAACCCCTGTTCTATATGAAGTTGCTCACAGGTGTGCATGGGTGGCAGTAACCACTTACCATCATGTGGATTGCATGCTTGTTTGTTACTTTATTCTTATAAACAAAAAACCTATAAATGGTGCTAGATATTCAGGACAACGGAATAATTCCCGTTTATTAAGGTTCAGTCTCTCATTACTCTCGGATGACAATAATGAAATACGTAATAAGACGCCGGGGAAAATTAATACCACAGCTAATGATGTCTGGTCTCTATGGGGTTTATATAGGGTTGGTACTTTGTATGGTGAAGGGAGAGACTAGGAGACTAGAGTTTAGAGCGAGAGGTCTTGAGGTCCTTCCGCGATGAAGTTATCTCGCAGAAGGAGGCTCCGGGGAGGAAGAGGGAGAAAACCTGAGACCTCCCTATCCGTTGCCAGAATACCGGGCGTAATAGAAAGGCTCCCCACGCCCATTTCTTACCCCATAACGGAGAATCCTACGCACATCTCAAAGATGGTGGAATGGAGAAACTCCAGCTCCATCTCAACCAGAGATTGGCTTCTATATCGGGGACGTCTTACCTAACGAACTCTCGTATGCTACGGTTAAGTCGACATAAGGGCCTCGAGGGGTACCCTCTTTACCCGGGCAATTCTCAAGGAGACTTAGTACCTCCCGGATCATTAACATTTATACATAATAATGAAATGTTTATTGAACATTGTAAAATAATGTAAAAATGTAAAAGATATTAAACCATTCCCGCTGTTTAATGGGAGGTTTGGAATGGCATTCTCTGCCAGTCTACCCTGGGCGATGGTATGTAGGCATATAACTAGTAAACGGAAGCTATTTTTGTAACATGTTACAGTATAAAATAATATATATACGTATAATATAATGATACATAAAATGATAAATATAATAGCACAAAAATGTATATGAAATGTCGATGGACTCAAGATAGTTGTAAATAACCGAACAAGCCTCTTGAATGTGCTCCTGCATGTGACTTTACTTTTTTATATTTCCAACTATATATGGCATGTTACAGGTTCCCAATAGCAGATCTGCGGCCAGGTATCAACCGTGAGCTGCGTCGTGTGCGACCGGACTACCTGATGTTCAAGTTCCAGAATGCGACGGTGAGCTGCCAGCAAGTACCCAGCGTCAGGCCGCTGCCCACCACTGTAGCTGTGAAATCAACTACCCTAGACCTTTATTATCATGTGAGTGGACTCTAAACTCATCATTTCAATTACATTATATGGTAAACCTTCATGGAAATGGAAATATATATATAGAATATGGAAAGTCATTCTGTTGTCAAAAATTGGTGAGAATCAGTTTCCTGCTTAATTGGCAGTTTCAGCTGTCCCTGGAAAAGCGACCTAATTAACAAAAAAACTGAAGCGCAAATGTGTCTAATGTTTAACTAAACATGTATTAAGCATGGATTCTTGCGAATAAAGTCATCATCACTTCAAATATTTAAAACATTTTATTGTACGGTAATCTGATTTTGTGCATAAAAACTGAACGTTATCGAACCTTACATAACTTACATTATGTTAATTTAGGTAAGCCGGCGATGCTTTGACGAGATCTTGTGTTGTAAATGTCTATGTGTCTGCCTTATCGTTAGGTTAGTTATATAGATAAATAAATAAACTTTGTCCTGCACTGCAGGTCTTTTGTGAAATAACGTCAACGGTTGAAAATGCAATCAATATGAATAATATAGTTTTGGATAATTTTCAGGAAAATGACACACTACCTGGAACACATATCGCTCAAACAACGATGGACGACACGTCGTTTGAGAGTAATATTCTACGCGGAAACACAACTACACCTTTACCAATGTTAGTATGTAGAAAAATATTAAAATAAACTAATATCATTTCTATTCATAAAAATATTTATCATAATGTACCTATCTTTCATCATTTTTTTTTTTGCATTTGTCATAAAAACGTATTATGTAATTATTATATAGTATACAGAATGATAACATTATCTACCTATTCACACAACAATCTAAATAAACCTAAATAAAATAAAATTTACAGAAAGACTGGATTTATATTGTTTTACTTTAATAATAATTTATAGTTAATCGAATTCCTATTTACAGGATATCAGTAACATTCAAGCCTAAAGAGAATAATAAAGGCCCATTCGACTCTCTAACCGACGATCTTGCTTTTGAGCCCAAAAACATGAACCCCATGACAACATCCATGTACATCATGAACAATCTGAAGAGCACGCTCCCCAGCCCCTTCAGCGGCAAGAAGATGGCTCATCAGAGCATTACGAAACATGAAACTGACACGCAAGGCAAGTATTTTAATTTTAAAATTTAATTAGGCCAGGTGGTAGGACCGATGTAGTTCGACCGGGGAAGTACCACCGCCACACCTATTCCTAGCGTGAAGCAGTTCTTGCGTTTCGGTGGAAGG
>DWNE01008418.1:0-11530 GCA_018249875.1 Cecropterus toxeus | reverse complement strand
TGGCCGGGAATCGAACCCGGGACCCATTGCGCGTCAGACCGGTATGGTGACCGCTCGACCACGCGGGTCGTCAAATAATAGTAATTTTACTAATATCGATTTATTTTTGGTAACCTACACACCAAAATAAGTAAAGGCTAAATCCAAAATCAATCTCTTATTCATTATTAACATATTGTGATCTTTTAAAATTATCGTATAATTAATAATAACACCAAACAACAAAAAATAACAATGGAAAATACAAATTTAAAATAATGCAAAAGGCAGTCTTATCTCTAATCAGCGATTTCTACCGGACAACCTTACAGCGCGGAGTTACATTGGGAATGAAAACAAGAATTGGTAATTATTTCTATTTTGATTCTATGATTAATTAGCACTGTATATAAAAACGATTTTAAAATCATTCTTACTAATATTATAAATGTCACAATTTCTGAAGATGTGTTTGTAATTCTTACACGGTGGTCGAATTTCGGAGAAATTTGGCACAAGTTTAGTTTATGACCTGGATTAACACATGGGATAATCATTACCGCAGTAAACGCGACCGTAGGGGCACAGCCGAAGGAATAGGCTAGTATTTAATATAAAAAAAAATACCTACAATAATTTCAAAGAGATTTAAGTCCACTTGTTTATTTCCTTATAACCTGTACTATTGTCGAACGAAACGAATTGACGGTATATTTCACCTCATTCAATATATCTTATCAAATTTCGTAAGCGCCTTAGTTTGGGAACAAAACACTGGGGAAACAATCTCGAATAGTCGATACTGTTCTGTTTCATAAGCCATTGTTGTGTTCGTGAGATGTGTCCAAATGGGAGTTTATTTTTTTTATTAGAACATGTCGTTTCTTTGTTGTGACATTTCAGCGAACAAGGGATTGGGTATAAGGAGGGAGGCTTCATAATCGCTTCAGGAACCGTCACGTAAGACTCGTGTAAAGCCTACAGCTTTTGGTTCGTTTTATTATGAAGATACTGTTCTTATCCCTTTACACTTGTTATGTCTAGGACAAAAAGCCCAAGTATCTGCTAAAGCTAAATCAAGGTCAGAATTTAATATTAAACAATAAAGTTGTAATCAGATACAACGATTATTTTGTTTTCATTTCATTTGTCAAAGAACGTTAGGCATCCTAGAATTAATTTAATTTAATAATTAAACATTGGAATTGTTCTTTCCCCAGCAGGATTATAATTCCAAGAATGTACAAGTTACAAATATTATTAAACCACAGCTTCAGGCAACACGTAATTAACAGAATAGAATTTCTTTTGTAGATGCAAAAAAAACATAAGTTTTAAGGAAAATAATTTAATTTTAATAATTTTTAACAGAACTGGACTAAAGAAAACTAAACCAAACTAGACCAAAGAAATCTTAAGTTAGTGCAAATTTAATTTCAAAACAGCTAAAAAACAACGAAACGTAACTGCTAATTTTTATTTGTCAACACAACAATCGTTGGAACCCGCAAAATTAATAAAATTTTAAGGCTTAAAGAATATGAATACAACATTTCTGTCTTTATTTCTATTTACCCATAGAAACCAAGCCAGCCAGGGCAAACTTGAATCCAATTGAAAGAGAATAATCAAAAATACACAATCACAATCATTTCCTTTGTTGAATCAAAACTAATATTGGTGAAATTCAGACAAAGATATCACTGCGGTTTCATTTTCGAAGCTTTTTTAGTTCGATGTAGTTGAATATTAATTTCTTTCACAAGCGGAGCGCCTGTACCGTTTGAGAACCAAATAAGAACAAGAGCTGTGTTTTCTTTGTTCAGAACAAATTTTACAAATTGGCTTTGTTACGAAAAATATCTTATCAGGAAACTTGTCTTGTAATAAAATATACTTGAGACACTCTATCTAGGTTCCAGAAAGGGTCTAGTTTCATGAATATGAAAGGAAATATCTTTCCACTTAGTACAATTTACTGATAACGCGTAATTATAATCCATCCTTCACGATTCGATAAATAGATCGTGTAATGGATTACGTGAGTCACTGCAGGTTGAACTTTATGGAAGTTCGAATACGGCTTAGAAAGACACGAGTAAGTAGGACTCACAAGAACATAAGCCAAGGATTTATTTCATATTGCTTATCTCCGTGAAGCACGCGACAGGCTCCAGCTGCCGCCGATGATAAATAAACTTGACACAAATAAACAAATCCTGGAAATTAACTAAGAATTTATATTATTTCAATGTATTTCTAGGTAAGTTTTTAAATCTGTGTACGGAAAATAGCTGGTTACATATTAAAATATAATTCTGTCATGATATTAATTTTGATAATTAAAGATGACTTATTTTTGGGACTAATTGGACACCTTTGATGGCCTGAGCGTATTTAGGAGCAGCTAATTTCCTATCAGAGAGATCTGCGGATACTTTTACTAATTAATTTCCAAGTAAACCCGGATGAATAAACTAGTTACGGAGATAAATAAAATCGAGAAGGTTGAGAGTTTAATAGGGATCGTTATACAAATTGAGGCTGGCAGATCGCTTGGAAATAAGATTTGCACTGAGTCAGATTAATTGGCTTGAGTCGAGCGTAATAACTGAATTTTGATTAGCAATCGTCGTTAAGTGTTGTTCTTTAAAATAGATATTTGTATCGATTTTATTAAAATCTAACGATATTAAGCTACCAATTAATACTGACATTGCAAAGGTAATAGTAAAAACAGTACATGCCATGTTCTAAAATGCATAGAAAGAAAAATAAAAATAAGACAAACTGACTTCAATATTAACTTTAATAAACAGACCAAAACTAAAAACAAGTCGATTTCCCAATTTTTGTGTCTTGCTAGGTCACGAAAAAGTGCCAAAAAAATAAAGGCACAGCATTTGAACTATGACAACAATATTTATAAATCAACCGATAGTGACATTTGAAGATTATAACGTAATAACACGTATTGCTTTGAATTTATATGCGACATAAATATGTATTCACACATAACGCAATAAATATTCCCGCCGACAAAGGGGCCAAAAGGGCATACATAGACCGAGTGCTAAATAAAAGACCTAGTTCCTTTGACGTGCTTCATGATAAATATGTTGTGGAGGCCAAACGGTAACGAGCCTGTCGACAGATCGATAAACGCTTTAGTAACAAGGACGTTACTGAAGGCTATGTCTTATGTTAAAGATGTTTGTTGATGGCTGTTTTTCAATATTTCCGTTAACGCTCGTAGGATGCTAGGAGGAAGATCAGTTCATGAACAAGTGTATATCCATAATTCAGAACGATGTCTATATTCTAACTAACTATGGATATTTTAACAGACATATAAATCAATAGGTTGTGAGTGGTTACCGATGCTTATAGTTATAATAAGAATCCATTTAGCACACATCGCTCTAGCAATTCCAAAAAGATTCAACCTACATTTGTTACAAATATGGTAATTTTAAGCAGGAGTTTTTAAACAAGCGAAGGTAAAGGTTTTAACGTAAATAGCACGCTCCGTCTGTCACATAAACTTTTATACATAAAATACAAAATTGGACTAAAAATTGTCGCTGTCCAAACAGATTGCGTGTGAAGAGACCCGCGTGGCCAACTCATAAATATCTAATATCGTGTCGACGGTGCGTGCGCTGTATGGGGGGGTGTACTAATTTCATATGTTATTAATCTTAACATGAAGGCCTATTCAGATTTGACGGAGGCCGCTAATTGAATCTGTTGGGCGATAGGTGAAAATTGCGACGTAAATTTCGAGTTCGTCGTAATGGATTTGGCATCAAACGTGGGTTTCGTTGATGGTAAATGAGTTTCGTAATGACAAACGTTCAATTGATTAAGAAGCTGGGAGAATTAAGTTAAATGTTTTATGTTGAATTAACATTTTTGTTAATATTCATTTAATACAAATGTTTTTTGTAATCAAAACTCATAATATCAATGATAACGCTGAGCAGTAAACGGTTCACCGTATGGTATGGTACCCATTAACACCTGTAATGAACCGTAGACTGGACTGAGATCTGAGATCAGCGGCAGATGCATTGCGACTTCTGTGGACTAACAAAGCACTTAACATTGTTGTAATTAGATTAGAATATGCCACAATTGATCGATCGGAGAGATACCATTACCACACCTAATTTTAGTGAAAAAAAAATTGCGTTTCAGTGGAAAGTTGTATGCGCCGGTTCACTTTCTTATACAGCAACCATCTTATTCCTTGAGAAATAAGAAAATAATCTTCCTCCTAATATCAATATGCGGTGACACACCAAGAACGTTCTTACCTTCATAATAGCGCCGGAAAACCCACTGTTACTACTCCCAAGCTTAGATTTAACAAAATACTGCACGTAAATTAAATTTACTACGTATTTTACTGTACATTTCTTATCAGATGCTATTCGCAGTTCATTTCGGTCCGCTGGGAACAAGCGGTGTGGTCGGCGGAGTTACTGAAACTTCTTTAGCTATTTCTACTGCGGTACGGCACTGTGAATGGCATTTAAAATATTTCATAAATGACTTTCGTCTATAAAAATTAAACTTAAGTGTCTGTTTATAAAGTTAATATAATAGCTAACATTAGCATTTATAGATTCATAATATATGAAAGTAGTACATAAATACACTTTTCATGACCATATAAATAATATTGCTAAGGAATCCTTTCAACGTCTTGGATTCGTACTGAGAAACGTGCGCGATTTTAAGACTGGATTTGTCGTTAAAATTCTGTATAATACTCTGGTACGCAGCAAACCAGAGTCAAGTTCCTGCATCTGGAACCCTTATCACGCCAACTACGAGTCCTTATTGGAAAAGGTACAAAAAGCGTATCTTAGGTACTTATATAAGCGCAACTTCGGCTATTACCCATTCATGTACCCCACATCATTTCTCCTGGGATGCCTGAACTACAACTCGCTGAAGTGCAGGAGAGCAAACTCACAATTGGTTATGGGTCTGAAAATTTTCCGAGGCCTAATCGATGCTCCAGAGCTGCATAACGAGCTGGCACGTCTATTTACCCCGGACAATTACCAACGAGCCAGAAGGCATAAATTATTTGCTGTGCCGTCCCGTCACACGGTTGCCCACGCCAACTCTCCGATCCCGCGTACCCTCTCGGCTCTCAGCGCTTTGCTAGAAACCTTTCCAGATCTTGACATTTTTGTTGACAAGTGGAGGAAAGTCCTTAGTGTGTGTCTAAGGTTCAGCGAAACCCCATGATTTATTACCATGCATGCCATAATTTGACATCTCATTATCTCATTATAATTATATTATTTGACATTTTTTTTTTAATGTGACTTGATATTATTGTGTTAATTAGTATAAGTGGTATTGTACCGTTCTAATTAACAATAAAATAAATAAATAAATAATAAGACGATCAAATTTAGTATTTTTAAGGATTTTTTTACCCAACTGCGTAAGAATATTGTTTAATTTTCAACAAATTATATTCTTAATTGAGATTTATTTAATATTGAGAAAAAACGCAACAGCAAAAAAACTATTACTTTCCTTCCGTTTCTGTACATTGTTTTAAAGTAGTCGGTGTTTGTATATAGCATACCTATTTGTATTTAATTTATACCTTTATTGTTATATATAAGAAAACGTGGTGTCTTCCCTTCTTTTTCCTCTATTAAATAAATATTAAAAATGCCATTGTTTTAAATTATATAGTCTATGTCTCTCTACGAACTGAAACAATTTCAATATCAAGCCGTTTGGGTTGCAGCGCGTGCTAGAGAACATACAGACATGCACACGTACATACATACGCTGGAAAAACTATATCCTCCTTCTGACACAGTTGCGTAAAAGTCATAAACGCTAATATATCTAGTAACTCTTAACTTAGACAGTGGAATGGAGACGAAACTTCGGCGTTTTACAGCGATAACGTGGTTTAATGTTCTGCGCGTCCCTTGCGGCCGGCTTCCCTTTCCTACCCGTATTACTTAAGGTCTGTTGTACTGTCATATTACGTTAGCTTTAGCGCTGTCGGTTCCGGGTTCGACCCCGACAGAACCCAGAAGGGACATTTTATCCAAATGATGAATTTTAATTTCGTTAATAATCGTAAGGAATATCATGATGTAAGACTATGAGTGCAGTTACTATTATGTTATTTAATAATTTGTTCATTGTAAGAGCATTAAATTACTTAAAAAATGCTTGTAGAACCTACAATTATGCATGCCATATCTCAAAAAGATATATACCATAATAATTTACGAGAGATATTTGAGATATCAAATATCAGTCAATTCTCGTCTGGACAGAATAAAAATAAATAAGAAAATGAAATTGCAAATCTCTGCCTATGGGCATAAATTTCTAATTTATGAAATTATCTATATTGAAAACTCGATATTCATAGAATTTCCTATTTCGAGACTGGTATTTCTGAAATTCGCTTGTTGAAATATCACAAACACTAACAAAATATTTCTGGAACATTTGCAAAATTAATTACAAAAGTCACTGGACATCTTGACATTTATTAATGAATTTTCCTAAAAGGGCATTCCGGCCTCGCATAACCCAACAGTTTATGTTAAAGTTTTTAACTTATCTGCAAAGATTGTATCGTCATTAACCCATGTCTGTCCCACTGATGAGAAAGGATCTCTGAGTTAGAGACTTAGTCCAAAATCCACCATGCAGGCCAATTTGTAGACTTCACACATTTTTGTTAACGTTTTATTGAAATAAAGCTTTGGAAGGTTGTGATTTGAAACTCGATGAAACGAAAATGCGCTACGAAAGCAGTTGTCGGAGCTACAACTAGATGGCGCTGATTCCTTCATGATCACGCTCAGGATTTTACTTAATAGCTTGTATAGGAGTTCAAGTTCGATATAATATATGTAAAATAAAATGGGCAATCCGAATATTGGAGTCAGTGATTAGTTAATCGATTTTTTTTTAAATCAAAATCTTTATATCCTTATGGTCAGATTTTTTTATTGCTTATTTATTATTATTAAGTTTTACATCTACCATTTGTGAATTTCACACGCAATTTCTTTCAGAACACTTAAAGGTTTTGGTTTCTTCACGATGTTTTATATTATAGCAGATCATTGATTTATATTGACCAAAATGATAAAATACTTGAAAATCGACCTTTCAGCCGAAGGGTCGGTGATTCGAATGCCAGGCACGCTCCTTCTATTTTTCAAAGTTAAGCGCGTATTGAAAATCAATTATCACTTATACAAACGGTGAAGCAAAATATCGTGGGAATATCTACACGCTTGAAGAATACCAGCCCTCACTTGAGCATGTCTTAAACGAGCTGTTGCCAACCTAATTGCAACGCGAGCAAAAATCCGCTTATCTAAACTGGGAGTAGCAAACGAATGTGCTGCCCATCCGTTGGTTACACTGGCCATTACTGACCATGACCGTCTATAATCGACTTCAGATAAAACTGCTCTAGAAGACTTAGAACATATCTGATATGTTCCATTGAAGACTTGAAACGTATCTGATATATCTCGAAAAGAACTTAGCCTTGAACCAAGAGCACTAACGCTTGATGAGCTATTATGAGGCAGAATACGTATGATCCTAATGCCAGTTCTACAAAGTTCTACCACTTTTAAACGTACCTTGACAATTTTAAGAATTCTCAACACGTCCGTTATTTGTACCATACAACAACCAAACCTACTATGCTATAAGTAAGCTATCTTCAATGCGTAGAAATGAACGTAATTTTATAGGGCCATAAAATTTTGCGTTGGATCTCTACAGCGTTGTCTGGCAACAGTTAACAGATAACTTCAAGTAAATGTTGTAAGCTTTGCCACTATTCAGCCTTAAATCTCGTTCAAAACTGGAATAGTAGGTAAATCTCTCTTATAATAAACGCGCTACCGCCCGCAGCTTAGTTCGTGTGACGTGAAGTTGATGGGTAAATAAGTAGTTGTGTATGACCAGTTATAGAACAGGTTTCGAAACCCTGGCCATGAAGAGTTTTAAATAATACCTGATTTCCTAGTGACTGGTCAAAAGTTGTTGGAATTTACTTAACTTAAGAACTCATTTAATTAAATAGATATACTTTACATGTGTGTAGATAAGTATATAAAATTATTTAAAATTACAATACCATTTCAATTTTGCCAGGTGGTAGAATCAATGTAATTCGACCGGAGAAGTACCACCGCCACGCGTATTTCGAGCGTGAAGCACTTGCGTTTCGATGGAAAGGTATAGTTGCCTGCTCGCTTATATATGTGGTTACCAACTTAGTCCTCGGAAGTGGCAACGCATGTGTGATCGACTTCAAATAGAACCCCTGTTTTATATGAAATTGCTTACCGTTGTCCAATGGCAGCAGTAACTTATCATCAGGTAAACTTCATGCTCGGTTGCTACTTTATTTTTATATAAAAAACATCAAAAAAAAAGAATAATAAGCGTATATCACTATGAAAACACATCTCAAAGACACATCATATATCAAAAACCATCTGCGCCATGCAGCATATCGAAGAAATGGTCATACATAAACCCTTAATATCAAAAAATGGGTAGTGTTTTTGATCCTTGTCCTTCAGACGCAGTCATATAAAAAAGATTGAAGATTTGTAGACCTCGAAAAAATAAAATCCCAAATATTTGTCTTAAAATATTAGACCTGTCAAATTCTTAATTTTACGTACATATTCACAAAGATTGAACCCTCTTTTGCGCCTCTGAATAATTTAGTGAGAAATATGCTTAGGTACTTGTGGTGTTATTTAGGTGAGTACTTTACCAACCCTCTGATATAAAGTATAAACTCACAGACAAAATACTACATAATGTATTAGATAACTTTTTACAAAACATCTATACGACTAAGTAAAATTAAGTTTTATAATATGGAAGTAGATAGAACTAGAACATTATATATTTAAAACATGCAAATGTATTAAACTCATTTGTTAAACAATTACTCAACGTTCTAACGTAACAAACAGTTAGGTAAACTAAATGTTATTTACATACAATATTTATACCTAAAAATGACTGTAGTTATATAAAGTATACACAAAGTAAATAATGTCATGATTAAACAATGAGTTCAAATCACAGACCCTTGGGAGAGCTCCGAGAAGGCTGCGTAACCTCGCTGAAAGGCCTAACTTATGCTATGACCAAAAACGTACCGACCTTTAAAAACACACAAACGCCCACCAGTCATTACGGCAGTTCTGTGTGCAAGATCATCGTAGTCCATGGGGATCTATGAGGATCAAATGTCTCTTTTTTTATAAATATGAAGTAGCAAACGAGCAGGCAGCCCACCTGATGGTAAGTGGCTACTGCCGCCCATGGCCATTTGTAAGCAACTTCCTATAGAAAAGGCGTTCTATATGAAGTCTATCACAGATGCGTTGCTACTCCCGAGGAGTGAGATGGTTGCCTCATATAAAAGTGAGCAGGCAACCACCCCCTTCCACCGAAACGCAAGAACTGCTTCACGCTAGAAATAGGTGTCTCTGCTGCAAACGGTACAAATAACCCTCTCCCAGATACATATTCGTGTTTAAAAGATTCTGCCCGTTCGGCCGTCTCTGCCGCATTTATGCAAACAGCATTTTTTTTATTGATGTCAAACATTTACAGGCGCAGGTAAATCTGATTCTTGGCGTAGCGATTCTTGCATTTATTTATTTTCGCCATCTGTTATACATTGTCGAAACTATTAATTATCTCCCTGTTTAAACAACACTGGGTCTATCACCTGGTAAATCCAAGCAGCATCCCATATACGGAACCTCCCATTTCCAGGGAACGAATGCCACACCGTCAAGCCTATTGCCGTCGTCGTGTATACCATTCGATTTAAGTATAGCCGGCACGTTGACGGGAAAACAGGCCCTTCGAATGTTGGCCACGCATGATGTGACAAGTGATCAACACAGTGGTAAAATAGTCAAAAAAATAATATCAATGAAAAGCAATAACATAAGCAAACGACGGGTTTGGCTATTTGAAGTTGTAACGTCAGCCTTGAGACACTCCGAAGAGGCAGCGTAATGGACTCTTTACTTTATTTTGAAGAACTTTATGATCGTTGTGATTTGAACCTCGATAAAACAAACACACGTTACGAAAGCAGTTGTCGGCGCTACAACTAGATGGCGCTGTACCCTTTTCTAAATCTTGCTCACGATTTTACTTCGTAGCTTGTATAAAAACTTAAGTTTGGTGATTGCGAAATAAGATGTTCGAATATGAGCTGCAGTGCTTATATAATCGATTTATGAATACCCTTATGCTTAGAAATATCTTATTATTTATTATTATTATTCAATTTTGAAATTAAGTAAATTACAAATCACTTTTCGATTTTATAAAATATTTTGTTTTTTTTAGTTATCTCTTAATAATTTATTTAAATTGTTTGTATTGTACTTAGTTTTATTGCATTTAATACATATGATACAAGTATTATAAAATTTACTTAAAAAATAAGTACCTATTGTTTAGTTTATAATATTTATTATCTATGTCCAGTAAATATTTTACGTGAAGACTAAGTACGGCTTCCCGGTGCTTCCAGGTGACAGAGCTTTTAGGCTAAAGATAGATGAACAATGAAGATAAAAGATAATATGAGAAAAGTCTGTACTATCTAACGTATGACCATAATAAGGTAACATTTACAGTTCTGAAGAATGTCATTATAACTTTGTTGTACTCATGTGTAGTGTAATTATTATTATGAATACAAAAAACTCGACCGCTAAAACTGAAATTAGCAGCAGGGTATTTTATTTTTATAATAATTTATTAAATTTAATGCGTTTTAAGAGTTTATTTGAAACCCATATTGTTCAGATAAAAAAATCATCATTTTTTTCTGTTCGCAGAAGCCACATTACAAAATTATACAGTTTTTTTTATATTTGTACCTGACGATCAGCCGGCCTATACGAATGCCTACCTGATGGAAAGTAGTCACCATCGCCTATAGACACTTACAACACCAGAGGAGTCGCCAATACATCGCCGGCTCTAAAGGAGAGCAATTTTTCCGCTCCTCTTGAAGAACCCCATGTCATAGTACTGCGGGAATACCTCAAGTGAAAGTTCATTCCACATCTTGCATGTTCGTAAATGCTTATGTCACTTTGTCATCTAATATGATTCCAAATACACGCCACATGTTACAATCGGTCAATCCATTTAGGCCGTAGATCGTGCCAAAGAAATACATACACACCTACTCTCGAAAACCATCAGCGTCCTTCTTACGTAGTCAGGTAAAAGGTATTTCTTTTAGATACTAAGAAAAAATAAACAAGCACTTGTTAAGTAGACACTATCGCCCTTGAACATCTACGTTAAACACCAGTTAAACACACACACGCTTTAAACACGCTTTCTACACTCGTCGTCGTGGATGCCATGGACACACAAAGACGAATACACAAACACCCAGACCCAGGACAGAAATCTAAACTCATCATTCATATTTCTGTCTGGCCGGGAATCGAAC
>DWNE01008417.1:0-11530 GCA_018249875.1 Cecropterus toxeus | reverse complement strand
AAGAACTGCTTCACGCTAGAAATAGGTGTGGCGGTGGGACTTCCCCCGGCGGACTACGTTGGTTCTGCCACCTGGAGACCACCAGCTAATTTGCCTATATCGTAGTATTGTGCTGTATTTCAGTAGACTTGAAATATAGTACAACACGTCATTATAGTACTATATACTGTCGAAAAAATATAGTGGGTAGTAGTACACAAAGATCATGTATTTTAGACATCGAAATCTATTAAACGAATACTTAATTAATTAATTTAATATGGTTAAAATGAACGAGCTTTTAAATTTTAAAGTGTTAAATATTATTGTAACTTTAAAAAAATGGTTTTCTGTTTATGCGTAATGATGACTGCAGAAGATGTCTCTCTTCCCTTCACCACTAACGTCAGTTTTGTATGAGGCGTTCTTCGTAGTCCTCGGGAGAAGCAATGTCTTTGACTGGCTTTAGACAACCTTGTGTTCTATATGAAGTTGATTACAGTCCAATGACGGCATTGACTTTTTACCTGAAGGTAAGATGGTTGACTGCATATTAGCTCTTCAATCGTATAAAGATATCAGTGACTGTACCTAGACGCAATGCTAACCATCTCCTGTAATTGATCGTTCGATGGTGATCTTTATCTGAAAGAAAAGAGGGACATGTGTTTGTCCATAAGTCCACATTTCATAACTTTTTATTACATAAAAAAGCAATAATATGTAACGGAAGGTCAATTTAGGTCAGTTACAGCCGGCTGCGTTTCCATTCGCTAATTTCGACGGCATAAATGTTGGATGACACTAATTCCCATGCGATTACGGTGGAAATCAAAACGGGCAGTGTACCGTGGAAAATGAGTGTCGTGAAGGTCTACGAGTGACCTCAAATTTGGTTGTAAGTTCATGAACACGGCCATGAAACTAGGAACAGGATGCATTGTAAATAGAAACGAGTGTATACAACATTTTGTAAACTACTAAAGAAAATATAACCTGGTAGATGTGCAACATCGTGTTCCTACAAGTAATATGCATAAAAGACAAAATTGCGATAGGAAGCAAATATATAGCATAATGAAAATAACTCCATTTACGTACATATCCCGCACTAAGTCGAACTAACACAGCCCGCTTAGTTTTATTTGATACTTAATAGTTTAGAAAATGTATAACAGATGACGCTAAAACAAAGGCAAGTATCACAACGCCAACAAACAGGTTTGTTTATACCTATAGGTGTTTCACATCAAAAGTAATAAGTAAATAAGAATTGAGATAAAGTCGAGGAAAAGTAATGGAATCTTCTTTGTGATCAGCACGTGTTTTATTTAACATAATATAATATTGTACAATGTTTATTATCTAGTTATTCGAGTTCCATAAGCATAAAGTAATAGCTAAAATTTAAATACACAATATCTACATTCAAGACATATCTATTTGACCTTCCCTGTAGTTAGTCTAATAACTATAAGGTTCCAGACTTCCCGACGTACATAGTAGCCGTAAGTAGTTTATTGTGCCACTTTCAGGATAAGAGATTCCACAACAGATAGATAAATTAGTAAAAATAAAGTATGTCTGTAGTTTTGCTATAACTCGATAATTTGGATGAATCCAAGCTAAAAACTCTGTTTTTTTTTTTCTGTGTAACTCGTTATATGGATCTTTCTTTGTTCGGTTCTAAATTTCGTAAAGGTCGTTCGTTAGGTTCAAATCCGGAGGTACCATTGTCTCGTCTATTTCTGATTCACTGGTAAGCGCTCCTGTAGTTTGATTTAAATGGTATGGCAGGAGAGATGTTTACTTACATCCAAGGCGTTCTAACTTAGTCATCAGGACAGCATTTGATCTGTGGTTTATATCTGGCAAGATTCTAATCTTATCTGGAAATTAATATTGCTGCCTAAAGGCGTCGGTCACTTACCATCTGGTGGGCTGCATGCTTGTTTTCTACTTGTTATTACAAAAATCTAGGAAATACCCTAATCATTTCATAAACAGAAAATCGGTACGGACATTCTCCTAAGTAAAGTTGTATTATGAGGAAAAAATCAATAATATCACCGTAAACGTCTGTTATTGTGGTTATTGACCATATAGCTTCAAATACCCAATATCTTCCTGTTTAATCATGCGCGATATCTACCATATAAAGGTTTTATAGCCGTAATTGTAAGAAAAGTTTTGAACTGAATCATTAGGACACAAAGCTTATGCGTAATACGTGACAAAGAGGCTAACATCTGTGGTTAAGGTGACTCAAATATCTGTTTTAAGTTTTTTTTTTATATCTAAACCTAACGATAAGGCAGATGAGCTACCTGATGGTAAGTAGTTACCGTCGTCTATGGACATTTGCTACACCAGGGGAGTCCCCAACGCATCGCTGGCTTTAAAGGAGAGCTCTTTTTACACCTTTTTTGAAGAACCCCATGTCATAAGGCATCGGCAATACCTCAGGAGGAAGCCCATTCCACATCTTACACGTTAGCAGCAAAAATGAGCACGCAAACCGAACCGCAGAGTGCTGGCACAAGTCCAGTTGGTGTGGATGGAACTTCATCTTTTGGTGAGTGGTGTGGTGGAGGAAAGGTGACGTGAGCACCAGTGCAAACTATCTAGGAACATTTACCATTGTAAAGCCGATAGAAAGTTTTCTGAAGTGTAACTTCCTTAGAATCATTGTGATTTCAAACTCGATGAAACGAAATTGCGTTACGAAAGCAGTTGTAGGCGCTACAACTAGATGGCGTTGTACCCCTTTCTGAATCACCTTGTATAAGAGCTGAAGTTTGGTATATGCGAAATAAGATGTTCGGATATGAGTTGCAGTGATTATGTAATCGTTTTTTCTTTTATTTAGTATCATTAAGTTTCACTTCTGCCGTCTATGTACGCACACTTTCATAATACTTATTTAAATATTGTTATTATTGATGTGGTACATAGGTATTTATCCGTGTAGGTATTTAAGTAGAAAAAATCTATGTGTGTGTGTGTGGTGTTGGCCTTGAATAGCACCACTCCTACTCTTCTCATGGATATAGTAGGAGACGACTGCGGGAAAAAACCAGGAAAGCAGCATCTACCTGTATAAAAGTCATGCCCATTGGGGTCACCAAGACGCATGTGAAGCGTAGTGATTAATCAAAATCAATTACTAGGGTAGGCCTATGTCCAGCTGTGGACCTCGGCGGTTGGACATAAGCCAAAGTGACCTTTTAATTTTTGAATTCTGGTATAAGATTCTCTATTATTATTTATAAATACAGAATGAGTATAGTTATTCAAGAGTAGGAAATTGATATTGATGATGTTTTTCAATGTTTTAAGTTGCTTGATTTTATCCAGTCATGCTTTACGATCGAAAGCTTTCAAATTATCTATACGTCAAGGTTGTGCAAACCAAAATTCTATTTACCTTGTTTTCTGTTAGATGTAATAAAAAACTTTGATCATATATATGTCATTATTAGCAAGGTGGTAGAATCAGTATGGTCTTATATTTCTTACGTGAAACATTTCTTGCGTTTGGTGGAAGGAAGCGGTTGTCGGTCACATTTATATGCCACCACCGAGACCGGAATAGGGCTACGGTATCCCTTGTCTGTCGTAAGAGGTGACTAAAAGGGTCCAGGGTGACAACCAGGTGACCCCAGTAAAGACGGTGGCATGTGTGGTCGTATGCCATCGTAAACACCAGAAGATACGGTAAGCACTAATGCTCACTGGGTTGCGTTCGGTTGGAGATTCCGGTGTCCTCCACACAGCGCTGAGGACATTGGAGGCTGGGGGCATTGGAGGTAAAAATCTTATATAACCTGACGTCGCTCCCACGGCGTCGAGTACCTTTTGAAGGTGAAAATGTATTATCACTGTAAGCAGAGGTCTATATAGCACTAGTGGATAATCAAAAGACCGATGGATGGTCCTCTAATTAATCTGGTTACCTTTGGGCGACTATATTTTTGACGTGTTTTATACTTGCCTGAAGTAAATAATATAATCGGTGTAATATCAGAAGGTATCTGGCATTTGGAGTCTATTGGTATTTTGTGGATGACTGTCAGTGGTGAATGTTTATGGTTACAAATATTTTTAATTGGGGTTTACGTAAATAAGAAATGACATGATATCCAATCAATTATTTTAATATATTCTCGCACTACGTTCATAAAATTAATTTTGAGGTAAAAGTTTGCACTTTCGCAAAGTCATCTACGCTCTCAAATTGTGTGATGAAATGGATTTTGTATTTTTTTGCATTGAAAACGGTACGGCATATACATATAATCAAACCATCGTGTCGTTTTTATTCTGGGTAGTATCCAAAAAAACAATAATATCCATCAGGACCCTGAAAACTTTCATAAATAAAAGAATGGATGGCTAATTTTTGTCCTCGAATTTGAACAAGCTAGGAAGCTTGAATTAACTGCTAACTTCACATGTAATGTTTGTAATTGTTTTTATAATGTTTTGGCAGACGCCGCAATCCAGTCAAAAGAGTTTAAGACTGCTGTACGTTAGGAAATAGTTGAAGCCTTCTCTGATTCTCCTGCATTGAAATCTCGTATCACACTTGTAATCTTAACATCCGAAATCAACGTATACGTTAAGGATTGTCCCTTTGTTATGCTACCGCGTAGACATGCGCAAACAGTGCTTTTCAAAGTAATATTATATAGTATGGCATTTGGTATTGAGTAATATGGCATTATACCATCTCTCAAAACATGGCAGTACGCGCGCCGCGCGCGCTTCTTCTCAAGTGCGGTGCGCGCGTTCAATCTCACCGAAATAATCCGAACATACCCGAACGCGTCACAGTGCATCGCGCCCGCGTCGAACGCCGCTCACTCGCATGTCTGTGATATCATGATGTGTGTGTGGTGAGATGTTTTACTGTCAGGTGTAATGCTTATTCTGGTCGAGGAATACGTGATGCCATATTGAATGATCGGGTAATATTACAAGTCATGAATCAATTTCATTACTTACACATGTCTACTTGCGAGTAATTCAGTTCTAAACGCACAAGCATAAGCACGCCATATATTGCAATCACGCTGCATTATCCACGGTAATCTTGCAGATTGTGTGCCTCTCGATCATAATGCCTATTTATGGCTTATCCTTGCACATTACCGTTAAAGAATTTATCGATCGTTATTGGGTATTGCACCACAAAATCAATTTCGTCTTTCTCTTTATGAGGCCATTTTAAATGGTTAATTATGTGATATTCATTATGTCTCACTATCTATGTTATATAATATATATAATGACATAGAATAACGACGACCCGCGTGGCGCAGCGGACGCCATGTTGCAGTGGGTTACGGGTTCGAACCCCTGCCAGTTAGACATCTAAATGTTGAATTCCGATGTTTTTTCTGGGTCTGGGTGTTTGTGTATTCGTATTTGTGTGTCCATGGGATATGAGTGTAGAAAACATGTTTGATAAAAATACTTGACGATTAGAAAAACCTATTTCCTTTAAGAAGTCGGATAAATAATGAAATAATATTTTCTTCCTTTTTTCAAAACGATTATAATTATAAAGATTACGTTCTTAATAATTCAATCATTAGAATCATAACACGAAACTTACAACTATGAGCATTTTATCTCATTACACTAAAATCATGTTAGCGTCCAGACTACCGCAACGTCCATATTAAAATTCACGTCAGTGTATGCGTCTCGTACGTGCAGCTTTGCAGCGCTTGTGTGAGCTTTAGGAAATCGCTGAGATTGCTTCACGGATACGTTGTCCCTAATGAGTGTAGGAAGGATTGCTTCTTGTATATTGTAAGATATCTCTCTACATGTATTAACTTCTACTATTCCATAATTATTTTAGTATTCTAAGTCTATATCAAAATACATATCCGTGTATATGTCTGGTACGTGCAGCTTTGCAGTGTACGTATGAGCTTTAGGAAATTGCTGAGATTGCATCACGGATACGTTGTCACTATTGATTGTAGGAAGGATTGCTTCATATACATTTTAAGATATCTCTCTACATACATTAACTTATAGTTATGTATTTCATCTATAATTATTTTAATATTCTAAGTCTATATTTAAATGTCGGTGTATTCGTCTGGTACGTGCAGTTTTGCAGCGCTTGTGTGATCTTTAGGAAATTGCTGAGATTGCTTCAGGGATACGTTGTCCCTAATGAGTGCAGGAAGGATTGCTTTTTGTATATTTTAAGATACCTCTCTTATTATATCATAAAGGCGGATGGTGTGACCCAACCAACAAGTACTAATCGAAATCTAAACACATTATTCACATTTTTGTCTGGCTGGGGATCAAAACCGGGACCCACTTGGTGGTAGACCGGTATGCTGACCGCACTGCCACGCGGGTCGTCACATCGTCACGGGTGTTGGAGATAGGCCTCCCCTAATGATGTCCCTGTAGTACCGGGACCAGAATAGGGCTACGGTATCTCCTGCCTGTCGTAAGAGGCGACTAATAGGGGGTTTTCGGGGTTGCGGGCGGCAACAGTGGGAGCTCGAACCGCCCAATCAAGGACGGCGATAATTAATCAATACGTGAATGATTGCACCCTTTCGCTTTTATATATAAAAAATCAAAATAAATTATAGCCTATATGTTACCGAGGACTCATAGCTATATAACAAAAAAGGTTTCATCAAAATCTATCCAGTAGTTTTTGCGTGAAACCCGGACAACAGACAGACAGACAAAAATTTCAAAATGTTTTTTTTTTGGCATGTATTACTTGTATGAAGTCCCCTAGACCTATTTTTTTAGTTTTTATTCAATGTACAGAATTCGACACTTCTACAGTTTTATTATATGTATAGATTTTGTGTGGTGGTTACAGAACCTTACGGGAGAGAATTGGAAGTGAAGTGAAGACCGGTCGTCAAACATTGTGCACGGAAGAAGGAGGTAGTTATATATATTTTTCACCTGCAACTATCGCCTCTAGCGTGCAAGTAATTAAATTGTTAATGTCGAATTTACCAGCGACATGAAATTCATACACTGGTTCTACCAGCATTCAATTTGTTGATATAAATTCTTATTCACTTATCGTAAAAAGTTGTATAAAAGATTTATTTTATTGTACAAAGAAACAGTAGTCATGCGGGTTGTCAAGCTCATACATTGCTCTTTAAACCACGAATGCTTTATATTTTCCGCCTTATATGCCTTATACTGCTTTATTTCTGCCTAATAATAGCAGCATCTTCTGGTCTAAGAGATATATACTTATCCGAACTTCAGTTCTGATCTTTTCTGGGTTGATTGACTGACATATGACCATGGGAGGCAGTAGCCACTTACCATGCAGTAGATTGCATGCCATACCTTTTAGAACTTTTTTAAGAAATCTTAAGTGTGTAGGTTCCTCTTGATATTTTTGCTGAACATTGCTTATACTTGATAAAAATAATCTTCTAATGTTTGTACATTACGTCACTGTGAACGAAGTACATAAATCGATATGCCGCATTAATCTTACAATGAATTCGAACATTATTGACCTTTAACATAATTTTATAAAACGATCTTTGAGAAGTGGATGGCTGGTATATCTTTCATCTTTTATCCGGTGGCCACGAAATATACTGAGCGAATCTTGCCAAATTCCGCTACAATTTACAGTAAAGTTTCGTGGAATTATAGAATTAGTCATAGTTACATTGGTTTTTAACAAACGCGGATGCTTGCCACGAAGATTGAGACTTGAGGCGAATGTTTCCTGGTGCTTGGGTTGTTATAAAAGTGGTAGAACTCTATGAGGTTAGAAGCATCATCTCCAAAACTATTTGTGCCTAATAATGGCAGGGGTATGCGCTGCTGTGATCTAAAAGGAAGAAAACGAGGAAAGGAAGAGAGTAAAGCTGGAACGCCTCGTGTAAGTAGTGTATTTATCCGAGGCGTTCCAACATAGTCCTCAGGAGTAGCAACGCATCTGTGAGTAACTTTAAATGAGACTCTAATCTTATCTGGGGTTGGCAGATGTCCATGGATGACAGTGGCCACTTACCATCAGGAGGACTGCATGCTCGTTTACTATTTCCATATTACATTTAAATAGTTCCTCGGCGTTTCAAGCTAAACCTCTCTCAAAACTCAAGTTTTGAGCACTTAAAACAAACGATGGATCTTATATGGTCAAATTCGTTGCATATTGAACGCCAAGTTTATTGCATATTCTGGTAAAATTTACTTAACTTGCTCATAATTAACTATCGAACTTAACAGGGGTGTACTTCGCCTGTAATTTAAGTCTATATAGTTAGTAAAGAATATTTTGATCTTTGGTTTTTGATTTTGATTTAATAATTAGAAATGACGCTTGAATGGAATATTTCATGGCCTCCGGGCTAGTCCGGAGCCGTAAGGGCGATCGGTGTTTCTGAATCCGTGTGTAATATCAGATATTACTTACCGAGTTACATTAATATGATAAGAGGGATCTTTGTTCAAATATGGAGTAGTTTATTAAATTATTTTCTTTTGAATCTAAGGGCAAAGGCTTTGCTTTAAACAAAAGTAGCAACTGTTTTCCAGCGAATTAGGCTGATGTGATATTATTTGAGTTTTCCACGTTCTATTCTAGTTTGTATAAAATTTGCTTTGAAATAAATTACCATTTGTTTTATAGGTAAAGTAAAACATTTTAGAGAGATTTATAATATACCGATGTGATATTAGCTATCAGCATGCTAGGATATCAAAGTCAAGCAAGCTATATGTCGATTCCTTACCACCATGGCTAATAGTGGGCATAGTCGTCAAAAAAAGCCAAAGCAAAAATTTACTTTGCTATTACGATCGGATTATTTTAAATTTAAATAGTCTCGCTCAACTTTACTCTTACATCGTCGCAGGTTAAACGAGTACCTTAACGCAAAATGTGTAGTCTAGTGCTATGAATAAATTATTTTTCATTTAAACCTTTACACCGCAAAAGTGAATTTGCGGGTAAAATGTTTTGTTGTGGTCAGATAACCAGCTGAGCCTAGCGTGTTAAACACAACTTTCACCGACCTTAGGGATCGTGCATATTATAGTATATATTACAAAGCCTGTAGTTTTACGCAAAAATTTAAACATGATGGGCTTTTTACCCGACTGCATCAGCAGGAGGATAATGTTTTTTGAGCGTATGTAGATTATGGATGTATGTATGTTTGTACAGTCCAAACAGCTTGACGGATATATGTATGTATTGACAAAATTTTGACAAAACTCGAAAAAACTTTAATTTAATTATATATAATTATGAACAAAAATTTTGTGTCAGGCAGTCGGGTTTTTCGTTTTAATATTTTCTACGATGTTGTATCATTCTGAAAACTGATGGAACTAGTTCAGTTCAACCGGAGAAGTACCACCGTCGCACCGTTTAAAGTAAAGCAGTTACTGCATATCAGTGGAAGAATTTGAATGCCGGCTGATTTAAATAAGAGGCGACCAACTTAGTGTTTAGGAGTGGCAATACATCTGATGGTAAGACAATTCAACTGATCGAAAGAACATAAACGGATGATGTCAATGGACATCAGTAGAATCAGTAGAAAAAAAATATTTATAAGAATTCTCTTATCTGTTGAAACAGCCAAAAGATTTTAATGCGCCGTTCACACATGTAGACTTCACGAAGACTGATATATTTTGATGGATGCATACATACTAAACACTTAAACGAAACGATCCAGGATTCGATTAAGCGTTTTTTTATAAGTATGAAGTAGCAAACGAGCAAGCAGCCCATGTGATGGTAAGTGGTTACTGCCGTCCATGGACATTTGTAAGACTTCACATAGAACAGGGGTTCTATATGAAGTTGATCACAGATGCGTTGCTACTCCCGAGGACTGAGATGGTCGCCTCATATAAAAGTGAGCCTTCAACTATCCTTCAACCGGAACTGCTTCCCATTATAAATAGGTGTGGCGGTGGTATGCTTCCAGTCCAGCTTCCGGTCGAAGAAAATTGGTTCTACCACCTCGAATTGCGATTTCCTCTAAAATAGAACACATTAACGCTTAATACTGTTGTCATTAGTGACGGCGATGCTTCCGAAGTAAAACCACAACATATATTACGTTGCAAATGTTATCTAGTTATGACTATAGGGTAACAACTTCAACGAAGCCTCAATAAATTTTCACCCGGATAACTATCGCGCTTGTGACCCGGATAACCGGTTTATAAATATTCACAGCTTTTACGACTTGTACCAGTATTGCGAGTTGATTTAAATCAAATTGTCTTGCTGCGAAGAAAAACAAAAGTCTCAAAACAAAAAAAAATATGTCATACGTCCCAATCAGTTTGGGCTGTAACGCTTGCCAAAGAAATGGACATACATAAAACCATACATACATACGTACATGCATATTGTTTACGAGCGTATGTATCATATGCTCGAAAGTATGTATGTATATATGGAAAAAATATATATGTTGGTTTTTTACATACACAGTACATAGACTACATAGTGCATAGTTCCGAAGTCGGCGCTCATACTTGCAGGACAGATTCGTCGTTGTAATCTAATAAAATATGTTGAGTGCCG
The DNA here is from genome assembly GCA_018249875.1 of Cecropterus toxeus. Lineage (NCBI taxonomy): Eukaryota > Metazoa > Arthropoda > Insecta > Lepidoptera > Hesperiidae > Cecropterus > Cecropterus toxeus. The sequence continues at coordinate 963 of DWNE01008417.1, read as the reverse complement.
ACTTCGGAACTGTGCATACATAGTGATGTACTGTGTCTGTAAGAAACCAACATATATTTAAATTATTTTTTGCTTTTCGGTGACATTGAAGTCGGTTTCTATCTTTTGTTAAAATCTTTTTTGTTAAAACACTTCTTCCCTCACCTTTAAAGTGATCATGACCTTCTAAAACACGATTCGAAAAATAAAAAGTTCTTGGTATTCAAACCTCAGTGTCAGAGGTCAAAATATCAAATAATTTAAACACAATCGAGATGAAATCTCTTCAAACGTACACATTCTTAATGAACCACAATCTACACAGACATCGCAATTAGATAGCGTTTATTGAAAGAAAACATTCCACGTTTGAAATATAACGTATTTACAATTCAAATTTCGAAAATGGATCGTATGGACCAGGGATGGATAATAACGGAGGTATTTTTGTCGGAGTCGGAGTTTTTAAATTCGATTTATCGGAGTCGGAGTCGGAAACGGAGTCGGAAGCAGTGTTAGGAATTAGAAGGGAAGGTGTTTTTCTATCAACATTTTCCTATCAACAGTTAGCAAATTAAATCAAATTCACTCCATTGATGTTTTTGTGTCCATTAACATTTTAATTATTAACAATGTAGATTAAACATTTTTGTGATAGTTTTAATGTGTATTTAGTGTTAATTTTTTTTTAAATAATAACCATTTTTAAGTCATCTTCTTCAAATTAAGTAGCATTGGTGTTCTTTTTTGATCAACTGATATTATATTTCAACAATATATGAAATTAAATGAAATGGGTTGACTCCAAAAGTGGTAAATTATATTTGTTGACAAAAATCTCCGTCCTATCTATTTCTTAACAAGTCGTAGATCAGGCCAGCGCCATATAAAGTTGTTCGCTTGCTATCGAGCCTGGTGGACACGACAAAATGCGAGCAATTTATTTAAAGGGGCTGGAATTTAATATTTCTATTTACTTTCCAC
>DWNE01008416.1:0-11531 GCA_018249875.1 Cecropterus toxeus | reverse complement strand
ACAAATAATAATAAGTTAGAATAAAAATAAATTGCATTTTAAATTAAAATTAAATTAAATTTCATTAAATTCAAAAAGATATATAATATAGACAGATAAATATAGATAGATAAATATATATAGATAAAAGGAAGCGTGACTTACTCTATTTTTGTCGTCGTATAATCTTTGGCAGACTTTAACAGAATTAGAAATTTAACTGAATATTTTGTAAATAAATCATCGTCATATTTGTAACATCTTAACACTTCACCGCATCATAGGCAACACTTCATGAAGGCACGTCTACTTTTCCATGACAATTGCTTGAAGAATTTTTAAACTAAATCAGTAAGATAAATCCGCATATTTACAACTTAATAAAGCGCCATTAGATATCAGATCCTTTGATTAAGCCGTTAGACCCTTCGAGTGGTACCGAAATTACATTCGGAATAGAACTGCATTCATATGAATTCTAATCACAGAGGGTAGGTCGGGTAATCATCTCCCTCTGACCCGGCGGCTATTTATCCTGCCCGTAACTAACCGTTTCCGATGCGCTATTTTGCCCCAATCTCCCCTCGAGCACAATGTTTCAAATAATTTAACACCCTATCCCAACAGCTTTATAGTTGGGAGTATAAAATAGTTCCAACAAAATAACTTTTATTGCATTCAGACAATGTTGAATTCTGTTTCGCAAGAATACAGTTGGAAATTGTCCGCGCTTTGCGTCAGGTGTATATTTTCAAAGAGAGACGCTCTTTGTTGGAAAATGCATTTGACACGATGTATACGAGCAGAGCCCTTTTGTGTCGTATTCAAAGGAAACTGAAATTGTTTTCGTAATAAACGTATAAATGAAAGAAAAGAAAAGACAATTGTTTACGTATGTATCCTTGTGACTTTTTAAAGCTGTGACTTTATTTACTTAAATATACATATTAAATGTTATGCGTTGTTTAGAATTAAAATTATTATCAATGTGAAGGATTGGAGATATATAAAAAATAATTTAAACTGTAACGGATATTCATAATACGTGATTTTGATTTCTTTACTGTCGGTATGTCGACCTATTTGCATGGATCGTGGTTACGAAATTGCTATTTTACATTTTAATGTATCAATTCCGTAATAAAATTAGTCTAGAATGTAGATAGTAATGTTTTTATTATCTACATATGTTTTAGATTAATATTACATTCAAATTCAAGTGGCATATTACTAAAATATGTGATATAAGCATTTGAATTCGAAAAAAACTGGATTTTGACGCATTAAAAGAAGAGCAGTACCTCAAACGCTCCGCGTTATAAGACGTACAATCAATTCTATTAAAACTCTTTTAAAGTTACCTGTCCCGGTATCGCTTCGAAAACTTCGTTATCGAGATGGAGCAACATAAGAATCTATATTAATAATAAGTAGCTATAGCACATCCACATGCACACACGTACGCACATGTAAGAAGTTTTGTGAGTTAAGGAGTGTTTCAATTTCCTGTGCGTCAATCAAAATTTCCCTAATTTCAATGTTTCGTAACACGTTAACGAGTCCCTATGACCTACATTTAGTTAGCCGTTGTTATGTAAGTTACAACTGTGGACTCAAGGGCAAGAAACGACAAATAAACCATTAGGCCTTATGGTGTGAGACGAGGACCAAGTGTCACTTCAGCTTCTAATGTGTTTTTAATGGGTTTTTAATTTCTAGTATGGCTGTTTTACTGATGTCTTCAACACTTCATAATTTCACTAAAATTCTCCATGTCATAATTAAAACATAGACCCAAATATGAAATACAATGTAATCATTTATATGGTCCGCCTGGCTGGGATAGAATTCAGAACCTACTATATTTTACTTCGGTATGGTAACCGCTCAGCTACGCTGACCGACGAATAATTTGGATATATTTCAAGGCTGATTTCGTGGTCAATACTGCCCTTGGACGTTTAGAAATGTGTTATTTCGATAAGAATCTTACTACACATTTTAAATCGTACATGGCCATTCAAAATCTCAACGTAATGCAACTTATTTTTTTGCCACATTACTCGGTAAGTAGCAAATGGATAAGCGTCATATCAGAGACATACGATGTGATCAACCCCAGGTGGGATTACTATACTACAGAAGTTTTTTTACCCCTAAGAACTAATTTGGAACGCTTCTCATAATTGTCTACCTTTAATAAAATGCACAGGCAAACAAGACTGACGGATATAATTTATTTTATCCCACTCATATGCGCCATGAAAAATTGCTACCTACAATAATTGTCCCCTTGCAGGCAATTGTCAAGGCGACCAGAAACAATTTCATACTTCCCCCATCTCCCCTTTGCATTATATCTCCTTCCTTCCTGTCCATTGTTGACACCCCATAGGTACCTTTATTGGTATTGTCGTTGTGGTTGGATTGGGAAAATAGTTTTTAGTAATTATTTAATGTCTAAGTATTTTATGCGCATTATGAATTTGTCGAATTTATTTTATTCAATTTAAAAAAAAGATTAATATAAAGTTATATACTCGTATATACAACGAAAAGGATTATTAATGATATATGGATATATGTATACCTCCACTTAAGTATTCCACTCCTGCAAGTATTTTTTTTTGTCAAAATTCATTGAATTATTTTTGTGAAAATTTAAATCTTTACGGTCGAAAAGAAAAACGGCTACAAATATTGTATTCTTGTATGTTGGGCCTCTCTACTTTTAATGTTCTTTTACGGCCACAACAACACAGCTGCAAAAAAATCAAGTATTAGGTCAATCAAGATCTAATATCTAAAGGAGATCTTTTAGAGCCTAATGACACACGGACAGACATCAAAGGCTTAGTTTAAGGGTGATATTACTTTCTGGTTATGGAACCCTAAAAACGAACTTTTATTTGTAAACTCTAAAACTTACACAATATTTTCGCAAGATTATTATCGTATAACAGTTTTATTGCTATTCAAACGTCCATTAGTTGGGAGGCGGTGAGGCAGAAGCAATACGTCAGAAGGGAATGATGCGTGACATCACATAATAACCGGGAGTCCATTACGATGAGGATACGATAACGGCCGCAAGATGTCGCCCTTCGCGTTTGCCATAGTCGCGAGGGGAAGTGGCATTTATGTGATTTTGCAAATTATGAAATTTCTACGGACGGTAAATATGTACATGTAAGCGATATTCTGTGTTTTTAAAAGTATGACAAGTTCTTGTTTTTTAAACCAAATACCGTTGATGATAAAATCATTTTTAATGATACTTGCATTGGTAAGTGCAGTCGTTAGGTAGGTACGTTAGGTTTGAAGGTTGTGGTGAGATATACTCATACGAGGCTGGACAACTTAGTTCTCGGGAGTAACGCCGACGGCGGCAGCATAATATGTATATTTTTACTGTAATGCTGCGTAGAGGTAACTAAATATATCAGGGCATGAATTTCACTTCTTGCTCATTGGTCACTCCTTCCTATGTATATTTGTAAGTAACTTCATATAGAATAGGCGTTTTATCTACACTTAGTACAAAAGTAGTAATGAAAAAAAGTAGTAGAGTAGTAGTAAAAAATACAAAATATTACAAAGAAAAAAGACAAACCCGCTGAGTTTCTTGCCGGATCTTCTCAGTTGAGGTCATTTTCCGATCTGGTGGTAGTGTGAGAAAAACATACTGTAAATGACAATTTGTAAGTGCCTCCGTAGGCCTATACAAAATAAAGATATTTCATTTTTTTTCACTTCACTTCTAAATTTCGTTACATGAATAAAATATGTTTGTATACAGACATACTTGTGATTATTTTTTTAGGAATTTTATATCGTGAAAATAGCTATAACTTACCAGTGTATAAAACATTTGAGGTCAACGGTTTTCTTTCTTCTTTCTTCCTTGTGATTTAACACCCATTGGAAGATCAACAAATTTAGGATTCAAAAAAGGTCTTTCTTGGTAATAAATGCTCATTTTTGTAACGCTAAATACTTTAAATGATTCAGAAAACATTCCACCGAAACCAAACGTGGTATGCAGGTTGGATTTTACACCTAGAATGTAAACGAGGAAGTCTTAAATAAAGGGAAGGATATGATAAGGAAATGTTAGAAAGATACGTAGTTATGGAAACTATGTACTTGGATTTGGTTCGGTTGGTGGTACAAACATCAAATCCAAGTATTTTCCAATACTTATAAAATAAAGCCCTTCATAAAAATGAAATGAACCTACCCCAAGTTTCAAGATTTTTGAAAATCCACAGACAAAAGCCGTTTGGAATTGGTGAAAAAAAAACAGAGTCAATTTCCTTTTATTAATAGATATCTTTACCATCTCCTGTAAACGTAAACCAAAATTATACAGTTGAAAGAACTTGATGAAAATTATGGTATAGAAGCATTTCCTATACATGCATATTAATTTATACTGTCTGTCTAGGGAATTTAGGGACCAATGAATATGCTCTAGTTAAATTAAATAAGAAAGACCAAAAGAATACTCAATGTTGCACCGAATAAGTTTAATCTAATTGTGTCTCGGAGCTGTGTGTTTGAAAGCCTCCGAAAAGTTATTTCATGATATAAATGCAGTAAAATTCAATAAACATCTTCTAGGCACCTATGAATACACAAATACTTTGTTACAGGGTTAAGTGTATTATAAAGTTTCTTGCTCTACCTTTTCTATACTTAAACCTAACGACAAAGCAGACATGCTACCTGATGAAAAGCAGTCACCGTCGCCTATAGACATTTCCCACAGCAGAGAACTCGCCAACGCATCGCCGGCTTTGAAGCAGAACTTTTTGGCACCTTTTTGTAAAACCCTATATCATAGCGACCGATTTTACAAACCGGTTTTAAACCAGGAATACCTCAGGAGGAAGTTCAACACCTTTTCGAAGCACTTTTCGAATCAGCATTGGACGTTGTAAAAGAGGTTTATTGGAATCTATTTTGAATAAATTCCATTCAAAATCAAATTTAAACACTACTTTGCGATCGTAACCCACGCACATTCCAGTATTTACTACAAAATACAGTACATTAAACTGACCACAACTCATGGACTAAAATTCCTTACCAACTATTGTTTCGATTCTAGATGGAATAACACAAATTCTATTTTCAAAAATTTTACGTTCTGACAATCGTGATATTCATTACTAACTTTAGGTCGGTTTTTAAAAAGTGGAAGTAACAAGAGTAATAAATCGAATTGGTGGCAACTGACCACTAGGAACCTATATATACCTAATCTCCCTGCAATAGAACACAAGATTTGCTGCTAAAAATACTTTGCCCCCTGGGACTGAAGTAGATCATATTTCATATATTATGTTTAAATATATAAGAAAATATGAACGAAAAGACAGACTATCTGATGGAGAGTAGTCACCGTAGCCGATAGACTTTTGGAACACCACAAACCTTACAAGACCCTTCAGAAAAGACTGAGCTGAATATTGCTTCTATAAGCCAAAACTTAGTGATTCTATCACCTATTAGACTTATACTAACGACTCAGTACATTAATATTTATTGATCGTAGGATGGACTGAATAGTCTGGTATGATAGTTATTGCATCGTGATATAGACGATTCGAAAGGAATAAAATTATTTGGCATGGTAGGTTGTCATTTTTCATCGAAATGTTCAAAATAAAATGGAATATCTTCATTTTGCAAATTGTTACTTTTTTTTTACAATACCACCGGATCGGAACACGACCTTAAAATCCAGCAAAAGCACAGCAGTGTTTAGGAACAAAACCTAAATTAGAAAAAAACCTAAATGAGCACTTCCAAGTAATTGGAATGCCGTATGGTATGCTTGCCACACCCTTAAAACAAAAATACAGCAGTACTATACTACGAAGAAATAAGGGTAGCGTTATTTCCTCACTTGAATAACAAATTATACCAACTCCAAATTAATATATTGATGTAGTTGAAATTCCAAGTTTTGGCAAGCTCCAAAGCTTTCGAGGTTGCGGTGAGATGAAAAATTCAGAGCGTTTTTATTAAGTTCCATTCCTGTTACGCAACCTTGCTCCTATTTTATTGCCATCCGGATATTTAACACAAGGAGCTGGAAACCACAGAAATTCTTCAAGATTTAAGAGTAATAAAATTATTCTCCGACGTTGGAAAAACTTGGTGGAAAAACCTTTTAAGATTCCGTCCGATACAACACTTTATAGGATTTAACGTTTCTTGGAAAATGAGTACGAAATTACTTGGAAAAAGTGGCAAAAAAGAAACCGAAAAAACTCTAGCGCTGTGATATTTAAAACCGACGAAAGTAATGAGCTAGCCGACAGTGAAGAATAATTTTTCAACATTTTTAACCAGAATGAAAAATACGGAGTGAATGAAAAAAGTGTTCTAGTAGCTTTAATCTTATACCTAAAACTTTAAAATATAATAAAAGATTAAAGTTGTTAGAAAAAGGTTATATTAAAAACGAACGAATATTGAATTCAATGAAGAAAATGAAGGAAGTCACATTCCTTTCTAACCTAAACGTTTCTTTGATGTTATAGTCAAATAGATGAACTCGTAATAGTACGAGAAAAGTTTATACCAAAGAAACTGAAACGAAGGATGAAACAAAAAGGTTCACTCGAAATCCCTCGTTAACAAAAGCAACTATAGTGAACGAGTTAGCTTACACAAATTGTAACCTTGTAACGTAAAAAGGAAGGATCTTCCATAGGAAATTGGACTTCCACTGCAAGTCAGGGAGGAAGTAGCGTGGAAGCAATTTATTTGAACTCCATTAGTTAGAACAAACGCTAGTTAACCCGAAACAGCATGCAGGCCCACGCGATAATTCAAATTCTAGGTTACTGTCTAATTAACAGGCGTAGGCGAGAGACTCACGGCTGAGTCACTCATTTAACGTAACGAAACAAATTATCGTGTATTAACGCATCCGAGCGAACTCGGAGCGAGTGAACCGCGCGCTAGAATGTCACTTGCACAACTGAACGTTTTCAAGGATCGCCACTTCTTATAAAGCGCGGTCATGGGGTGCGCGCGCATAGACAATAAAAACTAAATGTTAGCGCGCCCCATAAACTGTCCTCATTAGTGAAAGGGCGCGTCGGGGTTTGTACACACGCCTTATTAAAGGTGCGACGTCCCTCATTTCGCCGATCATCTGTTTATTCTACTTTAAGGTCGTTTCTTGTCTTTATCGTTGTTTTTGTGAGTTATTGGGGCCGGGGCGAACTAATAATACGATGGGCCGCGATTATGGGGTCGCGGTAATAGAGTTATATGGGACCGCACCCCGTTCTAAGCAAATGTCGAAGAAAATAGGTGGGTGTAAGGCTTTGTTTATAGGTGCAGGGTGCGGCAGGGTGGGGTTGTATGCGATGGACGCGATAAAGCGCTGATTTGTTGAACAACAAGGTATACCACAAGGTAACGTTCGTGCACCACTGTGATTGGTAACAGTTTTATCTTAACGTTTATTTCGAAGACAAAATAAACATTAACTAGACAAACTTAAGAAATTGATTCCTAAATCGACGTTCAACTTAATGGAAACTATAATGACAGCAGAATTCATGCAGGGTGGTAATACAATTAGAAATAGAGAAACTAGGGAGGAGTAAAATACAAACCACTTATTGACAAATTTAAAGACTCTTCAGCGATTTACTTTAAAAATATTACTGAAGAATTAATCTATGCAATTTTCTTAAGCCAAAGTAAAAATATCGTAATTGGGATACTTCAACTGATACTAACATAGATAGAGCCTTAGAACTACAAATATTAGAACTACAACAATTTTGAACACGAGCTCATAATATGAACATCACGAAGCGATTTTAATAAACTTTACGCAAATCAACGGAATAGGAGATAAATATGGCATATAAATATATTCATACACATTGTACCTGAAACGATGACAATATAAATACAATAGTAGTTTACAGAGTGTATGAAGAAACAGCGTATATTAAGAGATAAAATTTTGTAGAGAAAATAAAAAAGAAGCGAGGTGTTGAACGAAGGGATACCTTCAATCCGTAGCCATAAGAGGGGGTAGTTGTAAAATTATATTCAGCTATAAACCGGACCCTCACGAAAGCTGAAGTAATTTTCCTTTTTTCCTTCCCTCTTGTGTTTGAGGATCATTACGGTGTAGATTTTAGGTTTATTATGTGTATTAGAAGTTAAGGACTTCACAGGCGATGAAATACAGTAAATGACATCGTACTAGACATAAAAAAATATGCAAATGGAATAGGGAAACAGGAGATAATGATTTTTGGAGTATTTTAGAAAAAATATTGGAGAGATCAATCAAAAATTGATGGAAAAGAAATACGAGAAAAATGAAGTATGTTTTCAAAGAGGGGGTATGATTTTAAAAACGGTGTACTAAACTTATTTATCTTAAAAGAAATTTCCCCTTATTAAAAATGTCGTCCGAAAGAGCACTTCATCGACCATTGTACCACCATTATACCACCACCACACATCATCGACTTTAGGAAGCCCTGTTTTACCCGACTGCATCAGGAGGGTAATGTTTTTTCGAGCGTATGTATTTATGTATGTTTGTATGTATGTCCATTTCTTTGGCACGCGCTACAGCCCAAACGGCTCGACAGATTGAGACGTATGACATATCATTAGAATCGTCTCAGCTTGTAGAGTGACATGGGCTATAGAAATTTAATAAAAATGGCGCCTTCAAATAGGGGATAAAGGGCGGGAAGGAAGACTTTCTTATCATCGCGACAATATGGGTATAAAATGAAAGCTTGTAAATAGACCATTGTAAAAACATTCATATTATAGTAGTTGTACTTGACTATTCTGTCAAAAACTCATATTATCATTTACATTAGATATATCATTATGAACAAAAAATGTTTTACGCAGTCGCGTTTTTTGTTTTATCTAATTTATCATCTATCTTCAGGTTTTCGTTTTGCATTAAGATTTGCAGAAATGATTTCAAAAAAGAAAAATTGCTACCATTTTATTTTTCTTCCCTCTCCGCTTAGAGAATCGTTAAGTCGACGTCGAGTGCAATTTCATTTTAAAACTGGAAATCGGCTACAATTTGTTTGAAGCTAAAAAGATCAGCTTGGAGATTATTTTCCAACTCAAGAATTATATAGGTCACTATAAATTTTAAGGCTCTACATATTTAGATTTTTTCTGTATCTAAATACTAAAAACATCTGGGGTTTTAAGTGGAAACTTCTTTAGCGGCCTTGTACACTTTTTGTGATGGGAAAATTGTTAAACTCCCGTGTTCTGACATTTGACCTGATCGAATATTCATTAGACGGAGAGAGAGGAGACAATTTATATTATTTTATTCTTATTATTAATAATATTTATTAATTGTATATAATTTTTAATAGGAACTACATTGTCATGTTTGTATGTTACCACATGAATAGTACTTATCGTCCATCGTCGTAAGTCTTTATCTAAATTAAACCAATTCGTGCGAAATTGTTCCCTAACCATTCCAGAATATCAAAAATATCAATAACGCTAGTATTCAATTTTGACTTCTGGCACTCACAGAGTGTAACCAATTTTTTTTTTATTGTAACATCGGTAGATGTATAATCCTCCTGATATATTTCTGACCTCCTTGTGTATTTCTGAATGCCTAAAGGTTGACTGGCAGAGAATGCTTATAGCATTAAGTCCACCTATGTATACATTTTTTTTGTAAGGTACATAAAGAAAAAATGATTAAATAAATAAATATGGAATGGGAGTATTATCTACTTGCTGCTATTTTAAAATATAGTCGTGAAGGCCATTCAAACTTTTGCTGCGTTGTGCGTAAAGCAAACGATTGTAGGTCTTTATTATTGCTCCTTATAAATCGAAAGACACTTTAATATATGGTTAATGGCTGTAATCATCGCTATTAATTTAGCTCACTCCATAACTTAGTGAGTTAGAGCTTTTGTATGAAACAAAAGTTTAGGTAACACCAAGTTACTGCTTCTTATATCTGTGCTTACCTTCATACAGAATTCCTGTTAATAAAGTTTTTTACACATAACCATCGGCGTCAGTAACCATTTACCATCAGTTGGCCTGCATGGACGTTATTATAAAGAAATAAGGTAATTAAAAAGAACGTCATGTCCTACCTCCTTCCCATTATATGATAAAGCAGATCTTAAGAAATATAACAATAAAATACACATAAAAATATTCTAACAATACTCACAATAAAACTGTATTTCAGTTATCAAAAACGCTTTACGTTCCGAAAAATTAACTCCATAATTCATGTGTGCTAAAAACAATTTCGTGGTACAAAAATTCATTATCATTTCAACACTAATAAATAGGGGAACAATAATTTCTTTCTCGCTCGATAATCAAAAGTCTCGTGCTGGTAGTTAAAACAATCGACGCTTATTAAATTAAAAACCAGCCAAGTGCGAGCCGGAATTGCTCACGGGTTCCGTACAATCTATAAAAACGCCAAAAAAATCGCGTTTATTGTATGAGAGCCGTAGTGTGAGAGAGTGTATTGTATGTTATTTTGTTTATTCTGTTTTTAGTATTAATTGTCGTAGCGGCAACAAACATGGTCATACAGACATCCTCTGTGAATATTTTGATAGACTGGCTATCAGTACATGAGATACAGCCTGGTGATAAACAAATAGACAGACGGTCAGCGGAATCTTAGTAATTGAGTCCAGTTTTTACACTTTGAGTACGGAACTCTAAAAATGAATTGACAGCACAAGTTACAAAAGGCATAGATGTATTTTAAACAATGCCCCGCGGATATAGCCAATTTTCTTTTAAATGTAGCATAACTTTAAATTGTTAATATGGTAATAACTTTTGATAGAGTAAATAGATTTTAATGAAACAATAGTTAAATATTAAATCAAGAAACAGACTATAAACAAATTTAGACTGCTTAACACTAAGTTTGGTAATTTTGGTTTAATATGATTACAAACACACAGATATATAGACACAAAAATTCTATGAAGTATAGAAGTTTTCGTTATTTTATATACGCGATGTACAGACGAGCGAAATGCCATATAAATATGTGTTTTTTTTTTCTAAAAGCCATACTAATATGACACATGATTCCATCAGTCTCATAGATTTCCCCGCTTCCGCTACCGCTTATGAAACCGCCCAACGCCTTTGTCTTGTCCCAGCCGCTCATTCATTATTAGTTCGATAATATGGGTCGATGAGTCACGCTCAATACAGAAGGTTTCAGCTCCATTGTGCGCTCAGAAACGTCAAACTTGTAGATGATATTCTCACTGATGTTATGGCTACGGGTCAATTCTTATGTTTGTTATAAGTTATTTAGAGGTAGAGCTTTTTGGTTCAACTCTGGAAATGAAATGAAATGAAGTGAAATGAATTGTCGTCAACCCACTATTGTCCCACTGCTGGGTACGGGTCTTCTCTCAGAGAGGGAGAGTTTTAGGCCATAGTCCACCGCGCTGGCCAAGTGCGAATTGGTAGACTTCACACACCTTTGAGAACTCTTT
>DWNE01008415.1:0-11531 GCA_018249875.1 Cecropterus toxeus | reverse complement strand
ACCAAAAGAATAACTTTGTGACCAAGCTGATTTATGTTCGTACAATGCCCATGAGGTTATGTTTTTGATAATAAAAATTTACCAATTAATAGTTACCAAATTAGAGATCAAAGGCAAGCTTATAATGCAATTACTGATAGTATGGTGATGCCGTAGCCCTATTCCAATCCTGGAACTACAGGGATTAACCCTTCTGACCTACCTCCTCCAGACCATATATTAAAAGTTGGCATTGATGTCATGTTATTAAGGAACTTAAGCACCCCCAATATGTGTAAACGTACCATTTTTTTTTAGCCTAACGAAGTGGGCACGGGTCTGTTAGTATAGGATAAACATACAACATGAATTGCCATCAAATTAATATTGAATTGGCATTAGCCGATGCAAATTATTGCGTTAACATTCAAATCTTAATGGACACAAGTCTTCTAACAGAGCGTCCACACGACACGATTTGATTAGCCGTAGTACAAGATAGCATTCGTCAATTTGCTTCCAGACTATTTAATTTGAGATGTAATATACTTCAACTATAAATAAAACCAGCATCAATAAACATATTCCTCCATTGTAGAGAAAGTTATGAGGATACGAGATAAAGTTATGTACTGGATTCCGTTGTCTCAACGGTTCAAAGAGTGTCTTGGTCTCTGATACGAGAGATCGCCATCTGACGCGATCCCTGTTTACTTCTTTTCAGTTACTGAATCAAAAAATCAACCTCAACTCTGTCGATCCAACGATATCTATAAACGCTTTCTATACTCATAGCCCTACATGAGGATTTTTCCCCGTATCGCCGGTGCCAGGGACACACAAAGACGAATACACAAACACCTGGACACAGAACAGAAATCAAAATTCATCATTCAGTTGTCTGTCTGGCCGAGGATCGAACCCGAAACACACTGCGTGTCAGATCAGTATGGTAATTGCACTGCCACGCGGGTCGTTGATATCTAAAGCGATCAACAGGATGCCGTCCTGTTGGTCGGCCTAAACATGCTCTTTACTCCCTTTCTTTCGTCATATCCGAGCCAACGCAATCTGTGTTCCTTCACCTCTCCTATTATGTTTGGTCAGGCTACGAGTTATGGTGTCTCGGTTTTTTTCCGGATCTGTCAACCTCCATCGGGTCTTTGTACGGGGCCTAAGGTTTTGCGTGGAATCTTTTTTTCCGTAAATGAAAAAGGAGAATGTGAGAAAAAAGAAGTATTTGATTGTAGCATCTTCAAGCCATACGTGCGATCATACAATACATTATGTTAAGATAAAACGATTGTTAAAATTATTTTAATAAAAGGCAAAATCTCGGAAGCTAAGTCACGAAAAAAACATATTGACAATGTCAATTTGTCAGTGACGATCAACATTTTTTAATGTCAAATATTGATAGGCCAAAGATTATTATCAGTTCGGACATTTTTGGTCAATAAAATGAGTTCGCCCGTAAAATCACCGTGTATATTTTGCAACATAGCTAACAAATTGGAGGATACGGAAATTTTGTATGAAGACGACGAAATATGTGTCTTTAGGGATATTAAGCCGGCTAGTAGTTACCATATACTGACTATTCCTAAGCGCCATATAGAGGATGCGAAGAGCCTAACTCCAGCTGATAAGGACCTTGGTAAGTTTATATACCGACCAATTTTATTATCAAGAGTATAATTATATTCTCATCCGGTCATCGTACTGGTCTGACGCGCAGCGGGTCCCGGGTTCGATTCCCGGCCAGACAGACATCTGAATGCTGAGTTTAGATTTCTGTTCTGGGTCTGGGTGTTTGTGTGTCCATGGCACCCACGACACAGGAGAAAATCCTAATGTGGCGCTATGAGTGTAGAAAGCGTGAAAGCGAAATCGGGCCAGTGATTTTTGTGTGAAAGAGTATCAAACACTTCTTTCTTCGCCATCTTTACGAACTTTCGCATTTATAATATTAGTAAGATTATAAAATATTGCCTATTTAGCACTTTAATAAATTGTTGACACTCCTGATGAATTTTCTAATTAATCTCACAGAAATAGCCCTTGTAACTTGCCAAATTGCCAAAACTTACGCCTACTGCTGACGAAAGTTCCAATACACATTACTTATATCTAGGTTCAGATCGTTAGGTCCATAGTTTGCTCTTTACTGAAACGGCCAGATGTCGGTGAGTGCAAAATGAAACACGTTAACGCTTCGGCTGACGGCAGTTCCCTTTTTTGTCCGGCCGCTTGTGCAAGGCCATTTATCAACTTTTTATAGAAACGCTTGTTTTAATTTATGCTCGCACTAACTTCCGAGCCGAGCTATCTCCGACCTCATTTGCAAAACACAGCTTTTGCTGTGTACGCGAAAACTACCGGGATGAGCTTCTCACTGAATTTTAAACTAAACTTCGCTGTATTACAAGGCTCTTATAACCTACCAGTGTAATTAAAGTTAAAACATACGAGTATGTTACGACAGGCCTACGATTGAGAGCTAAGGCCTTACGTGGCAATTTCAACAGCACTAATTATTACAATCGGGCTTGTCGTATAATTTAAAGGAGGTAGATGTCTAGCAGTGGTATGAAAAAGATCAATATTATGAAAATCATTTTAATTGTTGCTGTAGGGTAAAAATATGTACCTTGAAGCTACACGCGTAAGAATTAAATAGCGTAGTGCACAAGGAGACCTTCTTGGAGAAGCTTTCTTTGGACTCGGTGATTCTGGCTCTACACGCATTCGGTACAACATTTTAACTTCATTTTTATCCTGGCAAGATATCTGTGGAAAAATTTGTAGATTGAGAAAGTTATTAAAATAATCATATTTGCAATAAAATGAATAAATGGTTTACATTCTTCCCCGTATACAGGGTTTGTTAGTGCTGTAGATGTAACACATACAAATAAAAATATACACGACATATCAATTCTATCTTTGACATTTTCAATCGAATGCAGATGAAAAAGGAATTTAAATTGATTCGATCAAGGTTAAATATTATTTTACCGTTAATGGTTTGGAGTATTCAACATTTATTAATTGCATACTTTCATTCGATTGGTGAATGAGTTAGGCGTCCGTTTGGCGGCATATTAAAGTGTAGGTTAATGCAATTACATCTGATGCTTGTCGGAACGCGCACCTGATAAGCAGAGAAAAAACGCCTCGCGAAGGAACTTTAATTAAAATTCAGAATTTTTACCGCCATACTTTAAATGCAGAGATAAGCACAGTTTAAACTGAAAAAGGATAATTAATTTCATTCAAAACATTAATTAGATTCCATTTATATATATGGAAAAATGTGTTGATCGAAGTTCGATAGGCGCCAACGGATTATCGCTTTGAAATTATCTCGCTTAAAACAAGTCCACATTGGATCGAGGAAAAGGCAAATACAGGTCAGGTGCCTGTATTCGAATACCAGTTAGTTCGAACTGAAGTCTTAACTTGCACGGGGCGCTCTGGAAACCGCACGCCACAGGACAAATTTCGCTTATATTAACTTTTGCCCAGAGAAAATTTTGCTTCTAGCTACTATACTTTCAACTGAGAAAGTTTTAATCTCTTCCATGGAAGGTTGCTCTGGGTATGTGCGATGCAAATAGCGTTTGTTTTTGTAAAGTTTGAAATCGTATTTAGACTTACAATTATAACGAGAATGCGATTGTGATCCTAGCATGAACTTAAGTTTTCAGCATATACGTGTTAAATTCGTCGTGGTTATTATGCATAATGTTCTGGATTTGACAGGTGGATATCATAATGATGGAGCATAAGTCGGATATGGTAATCATGTTAATTTATGGCCTTTTGACCTAATGGTCACTAAAATTTAAAAATATCTCAAGCAATCCCAATTGCCAGAATAGATAACCAAAAATAAACAAATTGAAAAATTGTCTTGTCCTACCTCTAATAGGCAAGTAGAATGAAAAAAAGGAGGACATGTGTTGACCTTTGGCTTTTATGTATTGGTTTTTGTGCGTTTCCCCGTGGCAAAACACAATGAATTGTAACGCCTACAGAGTATTTATTTTTGCACTGAGCTCGTTTCATGGACCGTCAGTGAATCGACACGAGCCTAAATATCAATAACGTTTAAGTGTATGCAACGTCATTCTGTTGTAGGCCCCTAAAAGCGAGCACTTAGCCACAGCGTAATTCCGGTAAAAGGTTCGTCGGTCGCGCCGTCCATTCTCTTCTTAATGTTTATTTAAGCGAAAAAGTTCGACGATCATTAACAGGATTGGCGGTTAATGAAACGCACGACTTAGAATAATATCCTCCAAATTGCCGCTGTTCCGAGATAATATCACACATTATTTTCACATCTCATTGAGGTGTTTCTTATTAACCTGTATTCCGTGCCAGGGTGTTGGTGCCGATGGCTCGGCGATAAACTTGATGGTTTATTGGCCTGTGAATGCGAACGAGCTTACTCTTAATAACAGTGTCATTAGGCACACTGTGCTACATTGTTAAAATTAAAAATATTAAGTGCTGGAGTTAATGAGGGGGAAAATAGATACAAATTACTTCAGAGCCGTTAGGCGCTTTTATAGTTATTCTGCAGTATCTTAACGGTAAATGGATCAAAACGACGGTTTGCATAAAACGGTTTTTTTAGGTTTGATTAAGTTACCGAAGATGAAGAACTGGTGATGAAATAAGTTTTAATATATATGTATATTTTGATTTTTGATCTAACATACTTATATCGTAGAGTTATCCGCTCTAATATTTCCCCGTACGTGAGCTAGCTTAGGTGTTGTTAAGAATTTATTTAACCGTTGACACTCGATGAACAATTAGAGCATATCTAATGAGCGGTCTCGTTAGGACCGTTTTCATTTCGCACCATCGGCTGTGCGGTGTTCCGGTGCGGGTGAGCTGCGCGCCTTCCACAGCCGGGCGCCCGGGGCACCGGCGGTTTAGCATTTTTGCAGTGCAGATAAATAATGAGGTAGTGTGAAGAATCGCGTTATGTCATCTTAATTTTTTTAGATGTGTATTTAATATTTATCTTTATATATCGAAATTGTAAAAATAATTTATAAAGGTATTATAAGTATAAGTGCATATTTTTAGAAGATCATAAAGGCATTCAAAGCAGTTTAATCGTATTATTTTTTTTCATCTTAAAACCATTTATTTTAGGATTAAAATATTTCATGTTAACTTATCATTTATTAATTTATAATAAGTTATAAATAAAGTGACGATATACATATACTTACTAAATAAACCTTCATTTATAACAACAAAACCTATTTTCTATATACATCTCGACCACTCTTTTTCGTGGCGCCATTTCCACACATCCATAAAATACCTGGTAATAAACTACTACGGACAATATCCGGATGTGTTAGGATTCGTTTATTGTCGGGGCCCACGTGTTGGAGTCGGTACGTTGTAACAAATCACGGTTGTGCCACGGGCCAACGTATCGTAAACATTCAGTATCGTCTTCACTCTTAGACATTTGTGTACAATGAAATTTTGGTCGATAGGTCGCATCGAAACAACACATTAGCGTATCTACAAACCTTTAAAACAATTTACTAATGCTCTCGATTTCATCGGCAACACATTTAGTTAACGAGTTGGTCAAGGGAATTCTTCGTTAGCTGATAAAAGTAGTACAGGCTTACTTAAGATGTTAAAGGAGAAATAGTGTGGGGCGTAGGGGATGGTAGAACGTGTAACCCATTTGTACTTGTTTATCGGGGAGATAAGTGTCCGTGTATGCGGCGCGTCGTTCCCCGACCGACTCCTCTCATTAGTTCGTGGAAAAGATAGCGTCAGTTAGATTCCTCCTTTAATTGCTAAACTATCCGCGCCGACGAGTGATTTACAGAGCCCGTTGTGCACTTAATAGAAATGTTTGCTTTTCGTCCCTATCTTTGGTCAGTTTTGTAGTACCTTGCTTCATCTTTGCCTAGCTGCCGGGTCCTTAAATGATATTTAAATTTAATAGCACAGGCAAAGATTTGACTAAAGTAGGTAGGTTATAGATAAAAAAGTTAATCTATTACGCGGTAAACGTACTTTAATCAGGAGGCAAGGTAGGTGTTTTTTTGTGGCTTCTGATCGATTGAGTAGTTGAGGCAAGATGACATTACAAAAAATACTTACATTGGCATTTGAAATATTATTTAGGGTTGTATAAGGAAGTTACAGACTCTATTTATATAAAGTCCACAATTAAAATTGGTCTGGGGTAATTGCTTCAAGAGTGCTACGCGTCGCGGTTTGGCGCAAATGTAGTATACCAAAGAATGGTATTATAAGGATGGGCAACTAGCGAGTGGCGGTAAGCGCATTATTGAGGAGTGCCGGCGGCCGCGACGTCGCTCGAATATACAATGGGCGGTAAACCCCCTGACGCATTCACGAAGTGCTCTGCTGGCCGAAATGAACACTGCCTTTCAGACTTATTTGGAACGGTTTCGGTTCCCCCCTACACGAGACTAATGCAAATGTAAGCGCATTAAGTTCTTCACTGAATTGAACATACGAAAATTACGAATAAATTAAATAGAAAGGAAGAATAAATCAAAAGCACGTTTATTACACAAAGAAGCTCAGTTATATTTGGAGACTAAACTGATAGCCGGCTGGCTAGGGGCTCCTTATGAATATCATTTTTCACCGGTGATAAGCACTAAATATTCATGTAAGCGTGAAACAATGAGTCGTTAAAAATTCATATCCAGATTCGACTTCAATGAACATGAGGCTGACTAAGAAGTGCGAATAATAAAGCGAGTACGCCCATAACAATTGTTAAGAATTTAAAGCGGCAAAAAGATGCAGCCATTTCGTTGTCGTTACGGTAATTTAATGAATTCATTAGTCGGAATGGCGAGGCGAGGGAGTAATGAAACTATTTCGCATCGGGCTCTTCGGATTAGTTAATGTGAATGTTCTGGTTGACAGTTAGGAACGCCCAGCTATGCAAATCTCATTGTCCCTAATGCGTGTCCCGACCGCGCCCTGAAGCGGGAATGCCTACGCAGCGACAATCTTGCCCAATGAATATTTACAATGCGACATTATGATACCATTGCCTACCGACTGATCAAACGGTTGTCGCGCCACAAGATATTTTTCTGAATGTTTAGGAGGAGAAAGCTTGGAAAATTGAATTGCTTTTTGCTTTTTACCCGACTGCGTCAGAAGGAGGGTAATGTTTTTCGAGCGTATTTATGTATCTATGTATATATGTATGTTTGTATGTATATCCATGTCTTTGGCGCGCGCTACAGCCCAAACGGCTTGACGGATTGTGACGTATGATTATTAGAATCGTCTCAGTTTACATAGTAATATAGGCTATATATTTTTTTAAATGGCGCCTAGAAATAGAGGAAAAAAGGGGGGGGGGAGGGATGAATTTTTTCTCTTCTTCTAGGATGAGCCTTTTAGGCCATGTTCCATGGCACTGACCAAGTGCGAATCGGTAGACTGCACACATCTAAGTCTCAGTCGCAAGTTTCTTCACGATGTGGTTCGTCATCGTACATCATTACTTTTGTGATACTTAATTTCAAATACGCATTTGGACCTTGGACAATCGACAGTAAGGCAGAGTTTTAACCCGTGTTTTATCATTATGTGCGTTATGACATTGTGCGTATGCAAAATCATACGATAAATTGTAGTTTAAAGGTGAGATTCAATATCACGTAGTTGCCATAGTGTCGCGGGGTGTTGCATGGGCAACTTTCCCTCTTATGTAACGTAAGCAGTGATTGACGCGTCGTGTTCTCGTAATAGTGCCCTATCAAACAATTCAAAAGAGCCTTTCCGTGTTAAAAGATCACGCGATCGTAACACGAAATGTACAACAACGATATGTATTGATACGTTATCTTTTTTAGAGCATCCCGTGCTTGTTAAAAAAGGATATATCATTTTTAATAATCCCGTTCTCGAAAACGATTCGTTTTTATGATTTTTTTTTACTTTTTTAGGTTTAAATTAATAATTTAGTGAAACCAATTCTGAAATACGAGAGATGAGACGGTTTCGCTAGTTTGCAACTTAAATTTCTCTGACCGTGACTAAAGAAGCGCTTTCAAAAAGTGCTCTAAAATGGTGGAAAATGTTCCGATAGTAAGTTTTACTATTTTCATGGTGTTTCATATGAGTGTTTTTAATTTGCAGTATTATTTTAATATATAAGAAGTCCATTAAAAAAGATGAGGCGATCTAGTTAATGTATTTGTCTAGCAACAATGACATAATATAATATAATATGTACATACTTAGTTAAAAGTACGATAATGCAGTAATTAATTTGAGTTATCTATTATAAAATCTTTATACGATTTGACCTTTGTTAGCCGTTGAGAGAACTCTATTGTAGACGACTGAAATATATGGAACAAAAAATTGGAAACAACACGTATTTAAATTGAGTTGTAAAATGGCGTCCTTATTTTGAAGGGACGATCATAAATCGGGTGTCTATTGGGGTCGTAAGTGTCGTCGTCCGGCGGCCGCCGCTCGGACGGACATCTCGTTGGCATGTATACGGTTATTAGCGGACAATCTTGTAAATTTCTTTTCAAAACTACATCTCAGATCTTTATCGCTTTGGGTGTGATAAGGCCTCGCTTCGTGCCCGTCAACTGCGTTATTATTGTCACCGCACTTATTTTTATATCTACCTTTTTGCCATTTACGAGTGATTTAATATAGTTGTTTGCATAATATAACAAGGCTTGTCGCTTTTCGATTACGTTATTTTTATATATAAGGTCGATTGAATTTTAATCGAGTTTCCGAGAACGCCATAGAAACTTGTCAGTTAAAATGATAGTTCATAATGATTATACCAAATCGTTACAATTTGAATAATGATTGTACCTTAATGAAACTGTTTGAATATTTATTTATTGATAACGAGAATAAATTTATGTTTATAGAAGTTCATTGCACTTTTCACCTAAATATTAATGCGATTTTAGATTTGATACTGCTTCCTTCAAATATTCTCAATTATTTTAGAAATTATTATATGTATTTTAACTATCTTTAAGGTATTTTATGGATTTGACTTTACTATTTGTTGATTATTTATGTAGTCGACTCCTTACCAGTTGTACTTCACAACGTATTTAATGAAGTTAAGGATCAAGTAAATGTGAATTAAATTAAAAATCTTAAAATATTTATTTAAAAAAACTCTATGGTATATGGTTATTGATGACACGCAGTATTAAAAGATTATAAAAACCCATAGTTAGTTACGTATAAAGGTTATTTCAATAAGCAATTAAAAAAAAATCTGCAACTAAATTAAAATTTTCGCAGTGCCCAAATAAAATAAATCTTTTGTTTCCGCTACTATCCCAATATGTAATAAATAACGAAACCACTACACACGAACAAATATCCAATAGTAGCGTAACATTAAAGCGCGAACCCATTACAACATTGCAATATTTATCTCCACTACGTTATAATGAGAATTTATTTGTTCTCAGTTTTCATAAAGCACGCTACGCCGCGCCTGAGAACCTGATACTTGTATCTTTTTGAAATGCAACTCCGCAGCGTCTTTGTAATTGTAAAATATTTACATATTCATTAGCAGAACACCCTCAACGAACATTAAATTATGTCACTCGACTTGAATTGCTCTTATTTGTTGATACTAGTTATTGGTCTAGGCTGCAGTTCTCGTTTAATATTGTTATGGTTGTTGTCCCATTCAACGAAAATATGGTAGAGGCGAACGAATTAATGCAAAAAAATAATACAAGAAAATATTATACGCAGTGGAAGTTTCGTAGATTGTGCTTATAAAGAGGATATACAGGTTTGTTATAGAGGTTTTATAAAGTTTCTTAATAAGTTACTGTCTGAACCCACGAAAAGTACTCGCACAGGCGTATCCTGGTTTAAAGAGCACGGTAAAATATACTTGTAAGATATGGTATAAGTCTGTGCTAATGCATCTTTAATTTGTACGAAATCGTGACGTAAAACTGTGCAACAAAATACCGCGCGACATAGGACCTCACGATGAAATACTACGCGAAGAAATATCGCGCGACGATGAATATTTCGTCACGTTGTACATCCGGTTCTATTGTTTTAGAACTGGTAACAGATGTTCGTGGGCGGTAGTGGTCATCTCACATGAGGTATGCTGCATGCCTATTTGTTTCTCCTGTTACTAAAACAGAGCCCTTAGTATTGAATTATACGCTAAAGTCAGGATATAACCGATATCACTTTCCTTGCATAACGTCTACTCGGAGATTACAAATAATAATCTATGACATGGAGAGTTGTGACCGTGCAATGCATTATGGTTACCTGACCCTGCTACAGCTATCTTCTCTCTGCACCTCCCGAATATTAATGGCCTTTATATTTCTCCGACTACGGCGATTCGACGACACGAAACTCGGATGACGCTTGGATTAATGCGTATGTTAAAACTTCCCTGTCGCGCCACGATATGGCAAATGGGTTCAATCTATTGTGAAGATGAATAGCCATCTCATCTTTGCGCTCCAACATATCCAACCCAATAATTAAAACCGTTTTTAAATTATAATATTGTAAATATATATCGTAATATTTTATTTGCATATGTCGTGTTTCTGATGTGTTCAAAGGCAATGTTATTTAAATTGCATTGTACATAAAAATAACATTTATAAAGGCTTCCAGCTTTTGCGTGTCTAATAAATGTATCGTCTATGGAGGAGCATGAAAGAGAAGTGTAGAGAGACATAAACAGGATCGCGTGGGTGTTGCTGAACTGGAATGTTGATAGAGATACAAACGAAATGGGAGTGTGGGATGGTTGCGAAGGTGGTCCTCTGTTTCCGCGTGCGAGGCACCTGTGCCGGCTTCGGAGCACGCGCCTCGGCCTTAACTCGATAATGAATACGAGTTAATTAAACAACATTAGCCCGAACATTGGCGCCTGCACACGACGACAGATCTGGATAGCGATAGCCATGTGAACTCGCCCCTTCGTTAAATAAGCCATGTATCACGAATAGATAATCCCGTGCAATTTTTTTTCATTATTTGCCCTGGATGATATAAACAGCAGCCTTATTATAATGTATAACGTGTCCTTAATACTCGCGTGTAACGTGACGTGGATGCTTTATGTTGTTGCCTGATCACAGAGATTATTACATTAACCGTAATAATCTTTGTGATCAGCTTTGCGCATCCTTTCTACTATATCTCTCGACGGTTTTGATATACGTTATGAATGAAAGGAAATGTTGCAATAATTAATATTTCTATGTTGTCTATATTTGAAAAGGAGATGGCTAAATGAGTGCCCCAGACATGTATAAGAATTTCATAGTGACTGTTAAATTTTAAATATTCATTAATGAATCATTAAGTTCTTAATAATTTCCCAGAACTTTCGTGAATTAATTAACTTATAAAAAGCAATTAATTGTTTTTTTGGTAGATATGACATGGTTGCGGAAAAGTAATGTAAGCTAGGGAAGAGGGAGAGATCATATCGATTTTCCAGAATGTTA
>DWNE01008414.1:0-11532 GCA_018249875.1 Cecropterus toxeus | reverse complement strand
GGGGTACGATAGACCTAAATAATAAAACATAAAAAAATATTAATTTCGTTGCAGCAAGCTAAAAATAAAACGGTATTACTATTTTGAAAATATAAGAATTGTAAGTACAACCGGTACGTATAACTAAACCGGTGAGTTGCCATCGCTACACCTATTTCTTTCGTGAAGGATAGTTCATGCATTCCTACATTGAAGGAGGTCTAAGATTTTCAGAACTAATGATTTGCAATGCATCTGAGGTAGTATTCCAATTGAACTCCTGTTTTATATGGAGCTGGTTAAGTATATTTATAGGCACCATTGATCATTTGCTTTTGGATTTTTTGGTTTTTTGGTTTGCTGGTCAACGCCTACTTTAATCTATTATACATAAATTATTTAATTTATAAATTCTTATAAATTAAATAATTCTTAAAAATATATTAATTATAACAATGGACAAACTGATCGGCACAGTTTAAATTTTAACTTATCGGCAAAGTTTTGGTTTGTCCGTTGGAGCTTAATTAAAACTACTAACCTAGAGGACGGAACTCAAAAACTGAAAATTTATGAAAATTGTTCAAAACAAAGTTATTTGTGAGGTCGCTTAGCACAAAATATTTCAAAATTACTAAACAATTAAAATGGAACTTTGTTTTGATAAATTTCTGCACGAAGTGTAATATTTTTGTAAAAGGTAGTATTTTGGCAAAGGGAGATCTACCGCCAGTCTAGTGGTCATGCCTGGGGAATGGCCGTGCTCCGATATTGAGAAAACTTCGAGACAGCGTGTTTCAGAATGTAGCGGCGCCATCTTTTGGTGAGTTGCGGATGGACGCCACAATGTAATAAAGAAAAATCACAGAAAAACCTACGAAAACTCCGTTTTTGTCATTGTAGCATGTAGTATTAGTAATTGTTTTTCACTTTTCAATTAATTGTTTTTAAGCAGTCCGTATTTCGACGGATTTTCTTATAAAAATATATTTTATCGTTTATAGTGGTTTAGTCCTTTTAAAACTTTGACTCCTTTTAAAATATTATCAATTTATTATATTATATTAAGTAGCTAAATGTAAATGTGAATTCAATAAAGAGACGAAAATACCACATGCGTCCCTTCTTTAGGACTGAGTGCCACTTATTAAATTAGTTTTTACCAAGGTAGACAGAGTTCTGAGACGAATTGAAGTGACAGATGGTGCTCCTATTATCGAAGTAATGGAGTCTATGTTTTATCTTTTCATGTCAATCTATCTCTATAAGTCTTTTATTTAGTCCTTTTAGTTTATAGCTGTCTTCTTTGAGTCTTTTACTACTTTTGACATGATATTCGTAGAAGTTAGAACATAGAACGGTGATTTTACATAAACTTTAATTTTAAGTTAAGTGCGTGCGATGAGTTAGTGGTTAGCATATGAAACTAAAAAATTAATGAAATCGGCCAAGTGCGATGAATTTAGTTTTGTTCTGGGGTCTGGGTGTTTGTGTATTTATCATTGTGTGTATCCATAGAACCCACGATACAGGAGATAATCCTAGTGTGGGGCTATGAGTGTAATAAGTTTTATAAAGCGTTACGTCTGTCACATACATATAGTCACAACGACTGTTCCACGTGCCTAACGTTACATACGTGACACAATATCTAGTTTTAGTAACGGCACGTATTATAGCGATAAACATTAGTCAAATAATTTGGATTTTAAGGTTTCTCTCGCCACGTGAGACTATTTGAGGCGTGATAGCGATTTACTTGTGTGACGTCAGTTTATCTAGCATATCTTTAACTATTCCCTTATGAATATCGACGGCGATTGAGGTTTCATATCTACTATTATAGCTCAAGAAATTATCGCGAACAATTTGCAGGGTAACTTAATGAAATCTTATAAAAATGTAAACACCGCGCACGAATACAGATGCAAGGCAAACGGACATAAAGTTCAAGTGATGGTTCGTGGCTATTGCTGTCCATGGTTATCTATAATAATCAAGCCCAGATTAGGTTGGAGTTCAACATAATCACAGACGCGCTGCGATCCCTGACAACTAATTTGCCTCCGATAAGTATATCTCTCCATCACGCTCTTCCAACTGGAGCATAGTAATATATAGCACTTCTGTTAATAGCTAGAAATAGGTATGGTGTTAGTACCACCAAAGACGAACTAAATCGACTTAAAATTCAGGCTGTTGCTTGATTGAATAACAATTGCTGCCTATTTGTAGCTTATCTTGTATTGTAGCACTTTTATTAAGGAATATTTAAATGCAACAGTACGATTTTAGACTAATGTTATCGCTTAATTATAAATTTTAATATTTTAGTGGTTACGGAAATACTGAAGCCGAAATGAAAGTTACATGGATCGTAGTTACGCAGAAGCTGAAGTTTCGCCGTGACCACGATTTAGCTGCGTGGAAATTATAATATCTGCTATACCTATCGTGAGTACCCGTAACATATTAAAACGCTAATTAATGTCTGTACGTAGAAGGTCATCTTTCCCTGTCACTTCTTGTATCATAATCGCTTGTCAACCTTAAATAAATCAGTCATTATCAACCCGTGTATATACATGAATCAGGCGTTATTCCTGAAAGGGTTAACCGAGTTATTCGTGCGGGACGAAACGACCCGTCACATGAATTTCCTCTCTCTACGTACTCATACCAGTTTCCGTTGAGTAAATGATTTTAATATCTGTTATAAACATTGAAGCACGTAGCTTCAGGAAAGTTGATAGTTGAAGTAATGCCAGGCCTTTAACTAGATGGGTGACTAACAAGTAGAAATATAGAGTGGAACTTATAGAACTTAGACCTTTTTATTAACGAAGGGGAAACCTTTAAAAGATACCCGAGGCAGTGGGAGCAACGCTGGTTTATGAGGGATTTTTATCGCATTATAACCCCCTGGTATCCGTCTTTGGCGGTGCGTGGAGGACTTCGGGATCTCCAACGGAACACAATCGGAATCTGCCAAGCGCGATGCCCCTTTCGGCTTCTTTCTCGGTGAGCAATTACTCTCACTATGCCTGCAGGTGTTTACAACGACATGCGACCACACATGCTGTCGTCCTTCCCGGGGTCGTTTAGTTCGACGGCTAGAGCTCCCATCCTGGAAGCCTCATTTTAGTCGCTGCTTTCCACAAGCAAGAGATTCCGTAGCCTTATTCTGGTCCCGGAACTATAGGGACAATGGAAGTTAGTTCTACGATCGCCTTGGTAACGATTCCAAATATAATTGGAATTCGAACCCATGAATGCCTTCTCACCATGAGATAGATTCAAGGGTAGAACTTGAATGTCTCTCATGGTCAGAAGGCATTTAATTAATCAGAATTCATGAAAAGCGACGTGTTCATGTCTCCTTGTATCTATAGCTGCATACAAGCCTCCTGTAGTAGGCTCCATAGTTATGATTTTTTAATATTTATTATGCCTAATAACACGATAAATGAGCCTTGTTTTTAAATATTTATTAAGTAAACTTGCAGGACAAAAGTATTTTGTTGTTGTACCTCAAGAATAATAGAATTTGTAATTCCACAGAT
The DNA here is from genome assembly GCA_018249875.1 of Cecropterus toxeus. Classification (NCBI taxonomy): domain Eukaryota; kingdom Metazoa; phylum Arthropoda; class Insecta; order Lepidoptera; family Hesperiidae; genus Cecropterus; species Cecropterus toxeus. The sequence goes on along the minus strand of DWNE01008414.1, from coordinate 7,990 downwards.
ACTATCTTCTGTTCCAGTAGAAGCTGGTTAACAAAGCTACGGTTTCTGTAGATTCCTTTAATATTTATTATCCCAATTGTCTCCGCCTTATCTCGTTAGGTCTAGGTATATTCGAACTAGGGTACCCATGTTTTATGGAGCGGTGTTAAAATTTACGTCACTTTATGTCATCTATATATTAGTACGCGAAGCGAAAACTTTCAGATCCTTTTATCCAATTTCCAAATTATTTTTTACTTTTTTGTGGAATAGAAGTCAGTTTTATATTTTTTTTATGAATACTGAGCGCAATGAGGAGTGTAAGATTGGATTGGTGTGTGGGAAGAAATAAATTATTTGTATAAGGCTTACAAGTATATTAAATTAAACAAAATAAAATAGTGATTGTTGTCATTACTGACAATGTGATATGTAATATCAACAATGTCAGATATCTTTGTTAATAACGTGTGTTTTTTATGCAAGAACACAAGAACCGCTTCACGCGAAAAATAGTTGTGACGTTCCATCTTCCTCCTGCTAAAGCTCTCAGAATATGAAACAAGCTAGCTAATTAGGCTGCCTTAGGTGCATACACAGTCAACTAACTTCGTATATTGGACAGTCCCAATGAAAACAGGCGCGTGGCCACCTGAATCTAGATCCGCATCAATTCCCGTTTGTCCCAACCGCGACTTTAGGCGTCCCTCGGCAATCAAACCTCCATTTTCATTTAGTGCGTTCAAGTTAGTTACTCCAGATATATTTGATTGTTTCTACTTACGACTTGATCCTAGTAGTTAAGACGGAACTAGTAAAACCCCTTAGACGTGTCTATTTACTTACCTAATAAAAGCGGTGGAACCAATACGTAACATTAAGTAGTTTGCGCTATCGTTTCACATAAATGTTTTCCGGCTGATGTAAATACGAGGTGACCACCTTAGTCTTCAGAGTGGCAGGCTCTTCTGTAACTGATTTTAAGTAGAACCTCTGTTCTATGCGGAGCTGGCAAATTTACATGAGCGGCAAAAAGCTAACCTAACCTTACCATTAGGTGGACTGGATTCCTCCTTTGGTATCCAGTAAAATTTTCCTTTATATATTCGTCCGAAGAGAATAATAATAGTCTACGTAATATATTCTTCATAAATGAATACTTATTTTAAGGATCCCTTTAACGGTACAAAATTTGGTGAGACGCAGCGCCATATCGGTACGAATGAGACAAATAAGACATCCGAATTTGTCAAGTTACGTGGTGATCAATCAAACGGTGTCTAAGTCTAGATTATGATATATTACATTCAACCAAGATAAAGTAGCGTTGCGAAGAAATTCATTTTTTATTTAACGCTCTTTTTTATTTCTTTTAATTTATTTTAAAGTGTTAAGAGACTTGCTTTGTTGATTCCTTGATTCCTTCACACAAATTTTGATTTTGATGACAATGCATTTTTAGGCTAGTATCGTAAATAAATCAACAATTATTTTATCCATTTACATGATATTATGTACGTTATATATATCAAATGAAATTGTTTTCTGATATGTTAGATTATGTCACTTAAAACCTTTTTATTACTTTTTAAAGTGAAACTCCTTTAGATTCGTTGTCAGCGTTGTAACTAGATGGCGCTGTACCCTTTTCTGAATCACACGAACGATTTTACATCATCGCTTGTAAAAGAGTTCAAGTTAGGTTTGTTTGTTATAAGTAAGTTTATTTGTTACATGTCTGTCAAGTGTAAATTGTACAAACATACGCTTTTTTCATATAAAGATGACTGCGTCTGCGACACTCTTTCTAATTGGAATCAACTTGGAATAATTTGCTAGCATACTGCTATTGTGAGCAGTGAACAATTTTATTAAACTTGTATTGATATGTTTAGTTGTATTACACTCAACCCTAACGATCAACATCTGGAGCTCAAGAAGGCTTTAGAACATTAACAATTTGTGGCCAATTTCCCCTCGGCACGTGCGACGTGCCATAAACGGCTTACGGTTATTAAGATCATGATGATCGAACGCTATCGTGACGTAGGGTTGGCGGTTTTTCGAGAAATCAATTAACGTATCGAATTATATTATATAATTATTATAACTAGTTACATCGTTAAAAACATTGAAACACACAACGCGACTGCTTAAAATAATTTTTTTGTTCATATACATATATATTTAATTTAACGTTTTTTGAGTTTTGGTCAAAAAAGTCGAGTAGAAGTATTACAATACGTATATATTTACGTATTGTAATGTTTAGTAAGAAGAAGGTTTTTTAGGCCGAAGTCGAAGGCGAAGCATCGGTTGGACACTGCAATTATATAAATAGGTGATTGTCAACCCTAAATATATATGCCGAGTGTATCGCCATTCGTCAATACTAACGATCTGAGTAATTAGTAGGAAAGCTGTCAGGAGCTTCAATAACGAGTAATCTTGGAGCGACGATAATGACTGACAACTCCATGGCATAATTTAGATGTCGGACTGAATAGCAACTTAATGTGCTAAGAGCTGAAGCTTGAGAGGAAACTGTTCCCCAGTTTAAAAGATGGGCTAACGAGTAGGGGTTGACTGGGGAAGTACTACCTCCAGAGTTTATGCGTTTCATTAGAATGGTGTGAATGCCGACTGAATATAAGGTGATCATCTTTATGTTTGGGAGTAGCCACGAAATTGTGGTCGACTTTATGTACCAGTTTTGTTCAAGTTCATATCGGCAGTAACTACTTAACATGGGATGGTCTGATCTTCATACTACATGTCATAAACGTTCGAAGGCCCGGAAGATCGTAGTTGATTTCCCAATCAGTGCCCCACAAGGCGACGTTCTCATAGGACTCCGGATGAGTTATATTAGAGATCCAGGAGTCCTCTACGTAGCGCCGAGGAAGGCCGAAAATTTCAAAGGATCCGGTGCCTGTTCCACTTTACTGTGGTGGTAACTTTGAAGGTTTCTCTTTGTCGAAAAACTATCATACGAGCAATTTGTAACGATCCAAAGGTGGTTGGGACTAATCTGTGGCTCCCTCTTGTGACGTGAATGCTCTTTACTTGATACTCATTACGGGTAGAAACAATATAGAAGCAATAGCACAAAAAACTGATTGATAAACAAAACAGAACCCTTTTCACTTCACTTTCAAATAAGTACATCAAATACTCGTGGAATAGGAAAACTTTTAAGTAACTTATTAAATAGCTTTCAAATAAAAGCAAATGCCAGTCATTTATTAACTGTTTGACGGAGTTGGTCCCTCGATCAATCTTACTTAAAAGTGTGAAGCGAAATTGCATTTTAAATCAGGGATCAGTGAAGACTTCATTGTTTACGTTGGAGAGTGGCGTTATGGAGTAATTCCGCTACTTTCACTGGCTTTAAATGTTTGTATGTATGTGAAAATGTTTGTGTGTGAAAAGTGAAAAAGGTTTCAGCCAGTCATAAATTCTGAACAATACGTTCAGAATTTATGACTGGCTGAAACACTGAGTTAAATAAAGTGAAATTCAAAAATATTGACGTTCTGACTTTACACTCAGAATACAGTCAGATTCATTTCGGTTGCCGTCAACAATTGTACGGAGCATATATTTTATTATTATTTGTGGTGATCACGGGACCTCACGACTAGGAGTGGAAGTGCAATTGGCTTACTGGTCACCAAATATTGTGTACAGAAGACGGAGGTATTCATGTATATTTTCACCTGCTTCTATTGCTACCAGCGCGCAAGAATTTAAATTCCTAATTTCGGACTTACGAGCGACCAGAAATTCATACAGGTATATATATAAAAAATGTTTAAGCAAAGCATTCAAAGGTTCTTGAACTAACAAATAACCTCGCTCTTTAGGTACTCGTTTAAAAATAACTTGTATTTTTTGCAAACGTTTGATGGTAAACGTTTGATGGTAACGTATTAACATAACTACATTCACAGGAAGAGCTCTTTCAAGTGAGTGGTGATTCAAAACAAGACACTACACAGCAACAACTGGGAAGTTATAGTCAAGTATTTTATTTCTACGACAGACACAGTGAACCAAAATATCTATAGTTTATGGTAATATTTAATCTATTGGTTAAACTTCGAATGGAAATCCACTGATACCCATGTTAGTTCCACGTTGGGCGTACCGTTACGTCTATTTCTGTCCTACGGTATTGTAAAAATATTATTCAGGTTAAATGTCGTAGCACGGTAGATATATAAGGAATGTTTTAATTTATGAGAAAGTTTTCTGTGGCTGACTTCAAATTACTCCTGCTTATTTTTTATTTTGAAGTCGACAACGAATATACATGGGCGATGGTAACCACTTAACGTCCGGTGTATTTTCTTTTGGTACTCACAAAACATATTCTACAAGGTGCTTCGCAAGGTGGTTGAACCAGTATTAGTTCGAGCGGGGAGGTACCACCGTCACATTTATTTTTATCGTGAAGCAGTTTTTGCGTTTCGCTGGAAGGGTGTGGTTGACGGCTCACTTTCGTATGAACTGACCACTTTAAATTTCGTGAGTAACATCTGTAATCGACTTTACATAAAGCTCCTGTTCTATATATATCTATGTAGTTGCTTACTGCTTATCTTCAGGTAGGCTGCATAATCGTTTGCTACTTCAAGGTTATATAAAAAAAGAAATGTAGCATAATAAGAAAATGTGTCTTATCATGCCAACACCTGTGAGATGGAAATAAGTAAAAACCGCATGGCGACAGCAATGTAGGTGATAAAAAGCAAATTTACTATCCTTTCCACTTCAAGAAATTTATTAGCTTGTTATCTTAGATACCTGGCGTTGGCACGCAAGAATCTTACGTTATTAAAAAATGGGAGCCATCTATTCGTATATACGTCAACACGGTCGCAAAAATATCTCTGGAAAATTGTAACTATATCGTTACAGGTAGTAAATCCCCAGGGTACATCAATCTTTTGGCTGACGTATTGTCATGTGAATATATTTTCGTTTATTCAAGACGTTTTCAAGTTATGTATATGTTTGTGGCCCTTAAGGGGTAGATGTTCTTTTCTTTTACAGGTTAAAAAAGTTCGTTTAGCAAGAGACTAACTTAAAAATTTCTTCTTTTGTTGTGTGGGTGAAAATTTAGTGTTTGAATTCATTATCTCCAAATTACCAATTAATATGGAGGTGGTGACTTCCGCAGCTCATCAAGAGACGGCGCCAGTTTATTCTGCATCACGCTATCAAATTTTTCGTAATATCCTGCATGAAAAACTTCGATTTGTGACTATGGGGCAGGCACAGTCAGCTCGTCTGTCGGGGATCTATTTTTGCACAAAGGATTTCTGTAGTTTTTGTACTGGAACGTTTAAGTTACTGAGTTGAAGAAGTTGATTGATGAGCTGAATTATGATTATCTCTTTGAGTGAATAGTTAAACAAACATCTATCCATCCATCAGCCCGTAGAGCTTATCTGATTGGTCTCTTCTACTGAGGGTTGTTGCTTATAGTCACCGTACCTGGTATGTGTGTTAGTGACTGTGCCCCTCAGCCGCCTTCCACGACATCCACGGAAAGAAAGGGGGGGATTCTTTTTAAGATCGACACCACAAGGCACAAATAACGATAATAAATAGCAAGTAACCAACGCCGTACTTGGTATTTATTTTGTCGTTGTTTGGGTCATTAGGGTCTTGGCATTTTTAATTACACCTTGGACAGCTCGGCCGCCTCGGCCGGCGGTAGTTGTTCCACTGACGCCTTTTCTTCTGGAGAGGGGGGGGGGGATAGGCATGCGTCATGAACCTTCCTCCCCCTCACTCTTTCTGCCTCCTCCTTCACGCACAATTCTGTCGCAGGAGTCCCTCGCGACCGAACATAGCGCTGACTACCGTCGGCAACGTCTCCTCAATGCCAACTACTGGCAGAGGACACACCGCTCTTGGACCCACGCCTCACACTCCACTATCGTCTAATATCTGCCGATTTGTCTTTCAAATTCAGATAACCCATTCCGATTTCACTTCAGCTGATATATTTTTTAATTCCAAAAATTATTGCACATATGTATAATGTTTTATTACTATGATAATTTAGTTATTTAGACTGTTTATTTTAGGCTTTAAATATATTGGGCAAGGTTTAACTACTATAGTTAGTAGATCATAAGATAACATTAGTTTACTCCTAGCCAAAACTACAGGTGGCTATGATTCGAACAGTCAGAAACTTTAATTAGATGTTGTTCTTGAATAATCAGTTATCATATGTTAATAGGTAGAATCCAAAGTTAAGATTAATATACCCCTTAAAGATGCTTACCATTAGATCCATTTGCATATACTAGGTAAGGGAGGAACTGTATAAAGTATGTGTTTTATGTTAAGCGAGCTTGCGAGAAGCGGGTTAACGATGAATATAAAACACGCTGTGATCTAAATTCATCATCATTTAGATATAAAATCACCATTTTATATCTAAATGATAAATTTAGATAGTTCTGGGTCTGAATGTTTGTATAACGCGTGTCCATCTACAAGTACCGGTAAAGATTAGGATATTTTCCTGTGTGGTAGCCCCACAGGATAGAGTACCGTTATGTAGTTCACGTGATGTAGAAAGCATAATTTCCATGGATGCTCCATTTAAATTTGCCTTTTTAAAAAACTGATGTAGCAAATGTTGCAGACGCGCAGATCACCAAAACGTCTGTAATCAAATTTATATAGAACAGTGACTCTACCTGAACTCGATCACCGGTGCGTTGCTAATTCGAAGGTTTCGAGGCATCTCTGGCTGCTTGCAATTCTTAACCGGTATATACAACAATCAGTCCTTTGAGGTATCAAATGATTAATGATCATCGTACCCATTGTTCGAGTAATAGGGGTTTCTGGCTAAAGCCACTGCAGTGAGTGTTGGACACAGCAAGACGCTGCTGCTCTTCTCCAAAATTGTGTCCCTTAGTCGCCTGAAACGATTTTAATGGAAAAAGTGGCGCTTTTCAATTCCGACACCATACGGCAACAACTTATATATTATGGTCTAATGGTTATATTATGGCAGCCGCAGTGAAGTAAGTTATACGGTTTTATATTTAAGTAATAACCGCATAACTTTTAATTCACTGCTTACTTATCTTCGACACCCACTGGAAACCCGCTGAACAATATAATTAGTAGTAATTCTTAAAACTCAATTAGTGTCAAGTGGTAGGTGCACAAACAGCCTAAGGGTCCATTGTTTATGTTTACGGACCCAGGTGCTTGTTTCTTTGAAAGTTTATAGCTAAGTTTATTACTTTGCGTAGTGGATTCTAGGGACTAAAGTAGGATAAGTAAAGGTTTTGTGTGGTTAATTTTTGAAGGGTAGTTTGCGTCGTCGAATTATGATACCAAAAGCACTGTCACACATATATCTGCTTAATTTTATTAGTGCCTTTGTACAGTTCTAGTTACAAGTGTGTAGTAAGGAAGAAACATTTATTCGATGTATTTCAACTTGTCTGAAGTAATTTAGATTTCTATTCTGGGTCTAGGTTTTGTGTATTCGTCTTTGTGTGTGTCCATGGCATCCACAACACAGGAGAATTCTAGTGTGGGGCTATTAGGTTAAACTGCGTTATTTATTATTTATAATTTTGGATATTACGTAGAACTTTAATTTTATCTGAGACAGCAGACCAGTGCCCATTTCGTTGGACATTAGAAAAATTGGTCTATCACACAGATCATTTTTAATTATAATCGAGAACTAATATACCTATTTTCATGCTTCTAAGTCCAGAAATAAGAAAAATTCCATGCAACCTTAAACCCACCCCCCATTTTACCCCTTTAGGCAGGATATTTAACATTTCACTTATACAGATCATTATCAATTGTAATCGAGAACTGATATTCCTATTTTCATAATTGTCCATCCAGAAATGAGGGAATTCCATATAAACTTAACCCACCTATTTTACCCTCTTAGGGGTTAAATTTCTAAAAATCCTTTCTTATCGCTTACTTACATCATAAAAGGAAC
>DWNE01008413.1:0-11532 GCA_018249875.1 Cecropterus toxeus | reverse complement strand
GGGGGGGGGGGGGGGGGGGGGGGGTTGTGGGGGGGGGGGGGGGGGGGGGGAGAGAAAGGGTCAAAAATGTTAAAAAGTGGCGTTACGTAATACTTAAACGCTCCCTAAGATGTTCGCCTCGCACCACGCCCTTCCACCGAAACGCATGAACAAGTTCACGCTATAAATAGGTGTGGCAGTGATACCTCCCCATTCGAGCTAGTAGGACCAGTCTACTACCTGGTGTACCATTAAAATTTGAGACTGCAACAACATTTCATTTGATGTGTTTTAAGGTTTTAATATATATTTACCATCAAGCAGTCCTTGTACCTATATTTAAAATCTACAATAAAACATCAGAAAGAATAAGAAATAATTTGTCACAGAAAAAGCTTTAAAGTTTAATTATTATATCAATTTAGAACTTTTAATGACTGCATAACAATTCATATGCACATAGTGACTGCGGTATGCTAATGAATGTTGATCATCATTATAATTATAGCAATGACTAGAATATTTAATCAACCATTTAATATTATTATATTTGCCTGGTATGTTTGTCCAATTTTGAAAATGGAATTGATTTGAAAATTGCTACATTTGATTTTTCTTTTAAAAAGTTAAATAATTATTTATGGTAATTTGATTTGGATTTGGACATAGACCATAAATAAGCACAACAAGAGAGGCAAACTGACCAGCAAACACATTATGTTTAATGATTTTTTTATTACATTTACAATACTGACATTAACACTTATTATATATGTTATGTATTTACAATTTACATGTATTGCTATTTCAATATGATATTGTATCATTTTTCTTATTTACCTGAATGCAAATGCATGGCATTAAAAGTTCCGATACACCCTCTGAGACGATGCTCCTTCCCAATCTTCCATGTCACAAAAAGAGGACTGAAATTAATGTTTTGTCAACTTTAAAACAATTAACTTGTTTGACATTGGAATAAGATAGGATCAAACAATAATAGCGTGATATTGTTTTAATACGAAAATAATAAAATACAGAATGAAGAGTTTATTAATTTGTACATTGACAAAAATATTTTGTTATGGGGTCCATAGGAACACATATAAAAACAAGCATACAGATCCATAATACATAAATAATAATCTTTATTCTTAATTCTTCTTCAAGATTCTCAGGCAATGAGAACCCTAGATAATTTGGCTCTGACCACCATTTTGACTACTTCTTCACATACCTTTAATCAGTACCAGTCTGGGGCTAATTTTATTATATAGCCAATTTCAGTTATATCTTTGATACCTGGATATTTGAAATTTGATGACCAAAAAAGGACAGTTGACAAATCTAAATATCTGCAACCAAAATATGCTGCCGAGAGGAGCGATATGAAACTCCAAAGATTCTTCTACAGAAAATACAAGAGATATAAAACAATTTTCTAGCCCTCTAAAACGAGCTTGAGGCACCCTCTGGTACTTGTCGCCTAAAGAAGCCGTTTTGTTCGTCTTGTGGTTACACCAGTCCTGCTCTTAATATTTTCAAACCATAAAATAATCTAATTTGCAAAGACAGAAACTAACCTAACTAAAAATCTATGTAATTATAACGCGCTAGCTGTGCCACACAGTTTCACCCGCGTTTATCACAGAGTAATCTATTAAAAACAAAAAATATTTTTTCAATTCGAACTAGTAGTTCCTGAGATTAGCGCTTTCAACCAAACAAACTCTACTCGTTTATAATATTCAGTATTGATTCTAGAAGTTATTGTATTATAAAAATAATTGTAAAAAGTATAAATATTGTAAAAAGAAGCTAATGTATTGTGCTTTTGTAATTTTATTTTACAATAAAGATTACAAGCAACAAATATATACATTAATTTTTAGTATGTGCAAAAAACCACTGGGGAGATAATTAGAGTAGTAAGTAGAAGTGAGTGATAATAATCACAAATTTATTTATATTCTAGTAGTAAATGGATCAAGACTATACTTTTCTATACATAATAAAAATAAAAGTTTTATATGTTTGTCATGAAAAGTTAGAAATAGTTTGAAAGCATGAAGACATCCCATCTGCAATTTGTGAATTTTAGTCTGTCTTTTTGTCTTTGTTTGAATTTGCATGACACCAAAACGACTGAATCAAATAAAGAATTGTAAATCTATTTATGGGCTAAATCTTGAGTCTGTATTTCATTCAAATCCATCTAGTCATTCAAAGATAAGGTTTAAAATTTTAAATAGTGTTTTATGTAGTCTGTAGTCTTGAATGCTAACTGGAACAATTGTATATTGATTGCGATATTACTTTTTTAACACAGGTGATACAGTGGTTCTCATCTAATTCTTTTATTATTATTATTTTATATTTTTGTGTACTTACATATTTTGACTTGCAACTTATAGAGTTATGTAGTTCAGGACGAGTAACAGAATTGTGACCATGGTCCTATCTAGTACAACTATCCTGTCTTTAGTGGGTTCGAAATGTACATGAGTTACATGGACTATTCTCTTCTAATATAAAAAAGTGATGATTAAACTGACCCTTCTCAGCTTACTATATTCGAATAAAGCATAATTAAGTTAATCTTGACTTATTATCATGTCAACAGAGAGTAAGTGGGATATGATGCCAGCCTACTCCAGCAGTAGAGATAAATCCACACCCACCAGCACAAGAAAGTCTAAAACTCAATGTTGTCTGCTAACAAAATCATATAAAAAAGATCAATTATTTTAAAGCATTTTAGTTTCTATTATTTTTCTTAGCAAGTCAAATAAATGGATGTTGCAATAAATGCAAGATTGTATTTTTATTGTCTTAAAAGACATTAGCATACAATGGAAAAAGTATGTTAATAGGAGTTGTTACAATGAGATTTTTTCCCATAATATTTAATTATCAGTTTGTTAATATGTACAAACATGAGAAGATATTTTCTATTCATATGTAAAATAAAAAAGAACAATAACATTAAATAAACAGTAATATAACATTAGTGTAAATTGATAAATACATTTTTTTAACAAACCAATAAAGAAAGGATTTTGTGTAACATTTATCTAAAGTTTACATAAATGGAGGTGAAAGGTTATTTAAAGAAAGTTTGGAAAACATTGCATTGTTTGTAAACATATACGAATTATGCAAATGAGGGGAAAGTTAACAACAGTGCAACTGCATTGTCTGCATGACACATGAACATTAGCTTTTGTCTCAGAACGAACACTAACTACTACTAACGAACTGTTTAGTATGAAAAGGTAGTTGTGTGCTGCACACCGACCTCATTTAAAAACAAAAGACTCGAGCGATCAAAGGAATCCCTGGTGATATGCCCCAAAGCCCTCGTGGTACGCTAATTACTTCATCGCATACTTACTAGGCCTCGTTCGTGAAATTTGGCGTCTGTGGAGGTTCCATACTATGCAGCTGACAATACAAAACATCGAAACAAAAGTAACACATATCTGGAATAGCTACGGATTCATGGTAACCATTTATAGGTCGCTCTAGATTATTGCAGTACGAGTTGTTTAGTTTCTGTTTTTTCGTTCCACAACATACTGAAGACATGTTTGCTGCTATGTAACTTTAAACTTAACAATAAGAAACAAAGCAACCACTCAAATTCACAAAGTAAACGAAATCATACACACACACTCCTTCAATGGGGTTTTCCTGCTACGCGTGTGACAGATGGACAACAGTGACAATTGACAGACTGTCTTATTTTCCATATTGTAGTGATGTGCACAATTTTAACATATTCTTATCATTATTAAGTTAATAATAATTATTACTTTTATTGTGTGTTATTGTGAGATTTTATTGTGAGTTTAATTGGAGAGCTCAAATCGATTTTACGACCTTTTAATTTTAACGCATGATATTACTATGGTAATACTTTAGTTGTCAATAATTTCCTATTAAACTGCATAAATACGACTAGAATTTTTTTGAATATTGAAGGAAATGAATTGTAACATGCTAGTGTAATTTATTTATACCAAATAACCTAAGTTATATAAAATATAAACGACATGTTGGCAGAAAAATAAAAATAAATGTATAACAAAATCTGAAAATTAATTGTTATGTCTATGAATGGCTGTTTAAGGGAAGACCTTGGACATATTACATGTCTCTATCTAATTATAACTATAGTTATTATGTTTATGGGGCGATGGCTGTCATCGAGTTTTATTTTATTATTTTAGAAAATAAGGAAAGAAGCTTTGAGTGTTTGTAGAATAAAGATATTTTGGTGAATGATGTACATGTTTTACAATTTTCCGATAGTTATAAGTGAAAAAATCGCGTACCGGTAGTGAGAATCGTGTAACAATGTTAAGTAAAGGAGCATAATAATTGACGACGATGGCGTCTGATGGTGAAATTTCGTGTACGAATGATCCTAATTTCGCTGTTATATACTCGTTTTTAAAAGTTTTCGGTAAACTGTACAGCTTGGACGTGCCTACGATAGCGAAATTGCAAGAGTTGATAGAGAATACACAGGAAGGTGAGTGTGTAGCGTCGTATTATGAGTGTGAATATAAACAAACATGTAAGTACGAACTTTTTATTCTTTTAGTGTTGGACCCATTGAGAGAGCTACACTTGAGGTTATTGCGTCGCGCGTTAAAATCTGTGCAGTCTAACCGATGGGAGCGCAGTTTGATCAAGTTCTGCCACCAACAGGCACACCATCAGGAGGCCTGGGAGATCGAAAGGTTTTCTTACAAGAAAGCTAGTGTACAAGTCAAGCTGAAGATCTTGAAAGTGAGTCATTGCTATTTTTCTTATGCCTCAATTATAAAACTTATCAGTTTATCTTCTTTTATTAATAAACAAATCATAGAACGAAAAGATATTCATATTGTTAAGAAATTGTATTGGCTTTTCGTTTTTAGTAAAACTTGTTTGCAATTTGCACTTGTTTGCGAAAATGTTTTTTAATGATATATAAAATTCTGGTAAGAAACATGAAGTATCAACAATGACTAAATATCAATACAAAAATATTAAATGAAAAGTACTTTTATGAACAATTACTTATTCTGGGAACTGATGATTATATAAATTTATTTGAATACAATTATATTTCTTTAATATTCAATTATAAGCACTTTGAATGCTATGTTTTATTATTTCTTACAAATTTTTGTTTTTTAGAATTAAATAGAATATGTTTGTTTAAATACCCTATTCAGAGTTATTAATTATTATTTCTGGCCTGAATGTAAGTCACGCAATTTATGGTTATTTGCATAGATGCAAAATGCTTAAAGGTATTGTAATAAGTTATTGAATTTACACAATATTAAAAAAGTATATATAAATATGAATGTATAGTTATTTTATGTTTAAATTCTATACCACAGTTGTTATTGGAGTATCAGTTCACCTGCCATCCAAAGTTCAAAACTGCCGTCAATGCAATATCATGTTCAGACCTGAGATTGGATCCTGTGGGAAGGGACAAGAATGGTTGTGTGTACTGGCTCCAAGTGGACCATGATGCCAACCTCTGCCTCTACAAGGAGGATCAGGATGAGGAGACCTGGCAGTTGATAGCTAGGTAACTGTTTTGCATCTCACAGTTATATAAATAAAATATTTATTCCTTATTCCTTGACTTAACATAAAACAGGAAAGATTATACCTATTAGCATAATATAGATAACCACTGACTCAAATACAAAGCATTTTAAAAATTACTTGTTATGTAGGTATTGAAATTTACTACATAAGTTGAAAATATTTGTGTTTCTAAATATAATGTGCTGCAGTATAAGCCTGTTACAATGGTTGGTCTTTCAAAGAGTATAAAATTTGTGTGCATTAAACATAGAGTTGAAAGGTAAACATAAGAATGATGGAGCTTGATCAGGAAGGTACTACTGCCACACTCATATTAAGCAGTTCTTACATTTAGGTGGAAAAATGTGTAATAAAAAAAGTTGATTCATTATTTCCTTCTTTCAGAAATAGGGAGGAGCTGGTTAAGATTATAAGTCAGTTGAGGAGTGGTGAGGAAATTTCTCCTTCAGCTGCATGTAATGTTAATGAGGATTCAAATGGTGCAGATGCTCTACCATCAATAGAGGTAAATTCTTGTTCTGAAAAAATAATAAGAGAGTAGTAAATATTTATTTTATTCAATATGGGATTTTTGTATATTCTGTTCAGCTTATGATAATTTTGCATTGATCTGTATATTTTCTTATTTCAATTAACATGTTTGGGAAATGTTTATAAATATGCTTTGTTAGTAAACATATAAATAAAAAACTGTCAATTTTAGCCCAATAAATCATCTGAGGTAGATGAGGAAAATGAAGATGAATTCTTGAGCCCAGAATCTGAGTCTGAACATGAAAGTGACGAACAAAAAGAGCAAAAAGGTACAGATATCACTGAAGACAGTAAGGAGAGTATACCTAATAACAAAGTTGAAGGTGACAATGGTCATTTAGAAGATGAAACAGGTGAAGAAGAGGATGTAGCTGAAGAAGAAAATGTAGGTAAAGAAGAGAACATCACAGAAGAACAAAATGCTGGTGAAACTGAAAGTAGTCAGAGCAATAAAGAAGTAGAGAATAAGAGTGAGGAAAAAGACATAGACACTAGTGAGATACCTGAACCTGAATCACAGACAGAAAATTCTAATGTAGATGTAAATATTTGTAGTAAAGATAGTGATAGTGTTATAGAACCTCCTATTATTGAAGAATCTAAAGCATCTGAAGAAGATGCGGTCAGTGAAGCAATAGAAGAGCCTGTGATGATAGTAACTGGGGAGGGTAATGGTGCAGATTGTGAAAGTTCCTACATTATCGGGGAAGAAATTTGCGAGCCAGTCATGTATTTTTATGGGGAAGGCTGGGGTTATGAAAATGATACTGGCAACCCAGAAGTTATAGAACAAGAGCACAGTAAAGAAAATTCAGAAGGGGACAATCCTGATGCGGAGTGTAATGGTGAACACAATGTTTCAAGTAGTAAGAATAAATTAAGTAAAGGTGTAAAGTTGAAAAGCTCACCTGCTGTAAATAAAAGGTCTCTTAAGAAACAATCTAATGATAATTCAGAAGTTAACAAGTCAGACTCTAAGAAACATTGTATAAGGGAGTTAGACAAATCTAATGGTTCCAATTCAAATGATAAAACTAGTGACAATAGTTCAAAAAGGGATAGTAGCGTAAATGAGAAGAGTATTACTGATAATGATAATTTAAGTAAAAGTAGTATAAAAAAAGGTAGAGGAAAAGTTAAAAAGAAAAATATTTTAAGAAAATTAAATAAGAGTAGCAGTAAAGAGGTTTTAAACTCAGTGTCAGAAACAGACAACTGTCAGAATAGTAAACCCAGTATTATAGAGAAGAGAAAAAGCAGTGTTTCGTCCGATCAGGATGATGTAAATCATACAGAGAATGAGAAAGAGAAAAGCCCCGATAAGGAACTGCTCGTAGAAGATACACTACCTCCAAAAAAGTTGCGTTTAGAATCCACACCAGAGTCTGATGTTTCTGAATCACATTCCAAAGAAACCGTGGATCCTTTAGGCGACATAGATTGTTCTTTAAATGACAATATTGAAAACAAAGACTTGAATAGTGAAGCTAAAGTTGACTCAATATCTACTAGGAAAAAAATTAAAGCAGTTAAAGGGAAGTTAAAAGTTAAGAAATTTATTAAAAACGCAACAGATAACGCTAAGAGTAACGATGAAGCAGATGTTAATGATAAGAAACTGAATAAATCTTTAAAGCGATCTCTATTGAATGCATCTCTTAATGACAAAACGAAATCAGAATCTCAAAGCGAAAGTGAGGAGGATGAACCCATAACAAGTGGAAAGCGCCTAAAAACGAAACCTAAAAAAATTATAACAACATCTCGGTAAGTATAAGATACTCTAAGAATTATTTCAAAACATAGTGCTTACATATTTACTATGGTGTATTGAATATTTTTCTTATTTTCAGAAAAAAAGTAGAAGCAAAATTAATGGAGAAATGTTCTAGTGAGTCTGAAGAGGAAACATTATATAGTATAGGTATATATAAATTGAAATAATTTACAATAGTGTGTTTGCTAATATGGTCTATAATGTGTATGTGAAGAATCGCATCAAAATTTATAGATGGGGCATGCTCACGAAGTTTACAAAGTTGACGACCCGCGTGTCCGAGCGATTACCATACCGATCTAACGCGCAGCGGATCCTGGGTTCGATCCCCGGCCAGACAGGCATCTGAGTGATGAGTTTAGATTTCTGTTCTGGGTCTGGGTGTTTGTGTATTCGTCTTTGTGTGTCCAAGGCACCCACACACACACAGGAGAAAATCCTAGTGTGGGGCTATGAGTGTAGAAAGCGTCGTCAAGCATCTAAATTTATACTGTGAATATAAACTACTGTTCCTAACTGTTGATATAAAATTTAA
Organism: Cecropterus toxeus; assembly: GCA_018249875.1. Lineage (NCBI taxonomy): Eukaryota > Metazoa > Arthropoda > Insecta > Lepidoptera > Hesperiidae > Cecropterus > Cecropterus toxeus. Next base: position 3,088 of record DWNE01008413.1, on the reverse strand, counting down.
CAAATGCTGTAAAGCTATTATCATCATTATATACTTAAAGGTTTTCAATATGATAGAGGTCTGTGGTTTCGGCTCTGGATGCATTATTCCTATTTCAGTGTGATAATAGCAGTGTTATGTATTTCTGTCTGAAGGGTTTGAACGTATCTGAGGCATTCCAACTTAGTTTTCAGACACCAAATGGTCTTTCTTCACAATTCCGAATTGATAATATTAACTAATATGTACAATTGAACATACGCTTAGGCTGTAGAATAATAACATAAGCTATAGCACCTATGCGCCTTATGACAACTGTCTTTAATTCTTTTTGTTTCTTTTTGTTTGAACTAATTATACTCAATTAGTCAGAGGCTTTACAATTTAGCATTCAGTGTTGTTAATGCATGTGACCAATCTTAGGTAGGATTTTAATTCTAGTTGGGGTTGATGACAAGTTAGGCCTATGTGCTGCAGTGGCCACTGACTTGAGTTACCATTACGTAAAATGCATGCTGGGTGGCTACTATCTTAGTGTCTTGAGTTCCTTAAGTGTGAGACAGCGAAATTTATATATCAAGTTTTTTATAATTGTAGGATAAAGGATTCCTCAATCCTTCCACATTTGTGTCTAAAGCTATTCCATTTCACTGGTTTTGTACTCCTTACGACATAAAATTCTGATGGAAGATCTATGTTTTCATGTAGATATTTACTATGTTGGAAAACATTGTGCTGGTCATTCTGTTTTATCTGTTAATGCGTATATGCACAGCTGGTTTTATTACCAAGACCAAGACATTTGACTTCGTTCTTGCTCTAAACTATAATACAAAAGTGTGAAATGTGTCTGTTTTACAAGAAAACTTTATTCTGGGTGAGGTTATCAATTTTCAACACAACGTATATTTAATACGTGCAAACCAGTGCAAAATAATGTCAAATTAGCTATAGTGGTACAAGTTCTATGTAAGCAATTTAAAATTTCAGCGGGTAAGAAGTCCTCAAAGAAGATGATGAAACGGAAGCCGAAGGGCAGAGAGCGAGACAAAGGGAGGGATAAGAACAAGAGCAAAGACAAGGAGAAATCACGAGCGGACTCGGAATCCGAGACGCCCGTGCGACAGTCGCGTCGCATCGCGCAGATGAAGATCCGCGAGGAGGCTGAGCGGAGGCATCTGGAAGAAGTGGCGCTTAGAGAGCTGAAGATGATGCATACTAAGAAGGTTGGTGCTATGCACGAATGAAGTCATAGAGATACGCACACAAAACATGTATATACGAACTCACGCGCACACACACACACGCTTGTGCACGCATGTACACGACACACGTATTTCATTTTGCTAATTTGCTACAATAATGACAAATGTTATAGTAATGGGAACGCATTTAAGTCGACGTTGCTCCGAAATTAGCTTTTATATTATTTTTTTAATAGACTGATATGAACGCACCAGAAAACGTACCTACATGCGTATTGGATAGTATTTAGTGCATATGATGTATATCGATATACAAACTAGCACACCTTTGTAAATGTACTCTTTAAATTATTTAATCTATTTATTATAATCCACGAAGAAAAAGAAGAAGCGCACATAAATGCATGTATGCAAATAAATTATTCTATGTACTCTACATATCGGTTATTTTTTAACAGACAAAAGAAGACGAAGAGGAGTGGCAAGCAAGCGGCAGCAGTTCCGATTCGGACACTAAGAAGCGTACGAAGAAACAGGCGAAGTGGCAAGCGTCCGATTCTACCGGACCGGAACCGGACTCCGATTCCGATGAGCCATTGTTCGAGCATGACGAGCCGGATCGTGAGTAGAGTGCACATATACATGGTGTTCGGAATCTGGTCGATATTTTTTTTTGTGACATTGTGGTAGCACCACCGCCACCCCTTTTTCTGCCTTATAACAAGTCATATACTTATCCGAGACATTCTAACTTAGTCCTCCAGGGTAGCAATGCAACTATGGCTAACCTCAGGTAAAACCTGATCTTATCTGGAGTTGATTACATATTTCTATGGGCAGCAGTGGCCAGTTACCATGCTTGTTTGTGGTTCAGTCTTTAATGGATGGTGAACTGCAACCTATACTTTGCAAAGAAAATTATAAGATTATCACGATTTTGATATAATGATTTGATTTGTTAAATACGTGATTTAATTAGTTATAAGAAGTTAATACTTCTTTTTATACAGCATATTAAAGACATAAATGTGCTTGTTTATGTGACCATTTTTCTCTCACACTATTTATCTAATTTTTTTCAGTGGAATTCGGAAAATCCGATCATGAATTTTCGCCAGAATCTGACTTGGAAGATGGAGAGCCTTCGGAACCTTTGAAACGAGCTAGGACATTACAAGAAGGTAACTAGTATTACATTAGGCCATATTTTACCGTTTGTCTCTTATAAATGAATGGAAATATAACATTTATCTGTGCCTTTCTTCCAACGATAAATATATTATTATAAAACCATTATAAAAACTTTCTTCCAATAATAGAAAGATTTCCAGGTGGTAGAACCAATGTAGTTCGACCGTACCACCGCGACACCTATTTCTAGCGTAAAGCAGTTCGTGCGTTTCGGTGGAAGGGTGTGTTTGCCGGCTCACTTATATATGAGCTGACCATCTTAATCCTCGGAAATAGCAACGCATCTGTGATCGACTTCAGTTAAAACCTCCGTTCTATTTGAAGTTGCTCACAGGTGTCCATGGATGGCAGTAACCACTTACCGTCATGTGGTCTGCATGTTTGTTACTTCATTCTTACAAAAAAAAAAAAAAACAAAAAATGATTTTCATTTCTACTGAAATATACTGTAATAGATTTTTGTGAATAATTGTTATTAGCACTCATTCTGCAATTAATTTCTGTAATTTACATCTTATGTTTGCGAATTACACAAATATGTCTTATTATAAGAAACATTTGAACGTTATATTTTTAGACGTAAGCCATCTACGACCAATAATCTAGACAAATTATGAATTCAATCGCAAAGCAATCATTATTATTATTTTAAGTAAAAAATGTACTATTACCTATATTTTACTTAATATTATTGAATTTAATTTAATTTAACT
>DWNE01008412.1:0-11533 GCA_018249875.1 Cecropterus toxeus | reverse complement strand
ATATATACATTAACATTATATATATACATGTAACGTTTACGTTTGCAAATCGAACTCTGAAGTACTAATAAGAGAAGAAAACATTCAACCCACTAAATTATAGGTTATTTGTAATGGAGCAAACTACATATACAAATGTAATTAATAAAGCCAAAGTAATATGATTCCATTTCTGTCCAGTACAATATAACTTTGCTAAGATAATAACTTTTACATAGATACTAGTTATACATATATAGAATTTTCATTTAGCGACAAATGGAAAGATAATTTTGAAGATAACCGTGTTTGCGAATAGGTACGGCAAGTTTCGTTAACAAGCCTTTGAAGGTAGAACACAGTTTCAACGTGTTCTACTATAAACTATATATAACGATATATATGGTCTCACTCGGCAAATATTTAATGATAATTAAACATATATTACATGTCGATGTCGTTTAATTTGCCACTACCATACTTTAGCGATCAAAAAATAATTAGATTGAATATATACTCTACTTACGTATAATATACAAAAGTTCATTTCAACTATTAATAATGAAACTCTTAAGGAAAAAGGGGAAAAAAAAGACTGTCAATCAACCGCCTGCCGTTCGAAAATAGTAAAAATAATTATACTTATAAAACAAGATCCTAATTAATTAAAAAAATGTGATTATAAGTTAGAGTATTATTTGGAACCCCTAGAAGGAGCAGTTATTACATAGAACTAATTACTGATCTAATAGAGATATTAGTATTAAAAAAGCAATGACAATTCCATTACGTCCATAAGGTAATAAAATCTGTTATCAATGCAACAATAATATTATATGGTGCACGTCTTTTTGACTTCGAATGTACTTCGCAAATCTTATTTTTATTATATAAATATGACATCGATAGACGCTCTATTTAGTTTTCTAGAATGTTATAAGACAGATTTTACATATATAATTCAATTTTATGTTTATGGGTAATAAAGATTTCTGCTATACACATAATTTGTAACATGCACATTCAATCCATCCTGATTGATATAACTAGTGGTATAACATACTCGTTATCCTACGTGCCCGATTATAGCGACATCATTCAATCATTCATCAAATACCGTACTATTTCTTCACATTCAGAATAACCAAATAAATAAGATTTGTTAACTGTCATCAAACTTCGAGGCCACAAATAAAATCAAGTTTAGATACAACTATCAAAACAAGACTATTATCCTTACTCGAGTGTAACAAAATCCCAAAATCCGTTACTCGGCGGTAGTGGTAGTGGTTCTTTACGCAACGCTTTGGGGCCACTCGTGCTTAACGAGGCTCACCTAGTCGTAATATGCCTTAATAGCTCGGAACCCAATGGCTCCTATTGTGTTCGCACGTATAATGCACCGTTTGCGAATGTAGCGTAGAACTTTTAAAATTCTCATATTGCTACTTTGAAAATTATAATGAGGATTAAGGCCAATTATTTTAAGCAAGTATAGTAATAGGAATTATTCCTATTTTTTGCATTTTTTAACTAGCTCAACTAACTACTAACATTAAGAGTATAAACTTTTTTTACGTAATTTTAAATTGTAAAAAGATTTGATAAAGTAGATTTTGACATAAAATAAATGTTAAATCAAGATATAAATTACAAATTTATTTTCAATCATTAAAAAACAAATTTAGTAGTTTTGGTTTGAAGTTTTCCAAAAATGATAGAAATTATACCTTATTATTATAGTATTATTTCTCATTGTCATTCCTCCAAACTATTTTTTTACAAATATTCTTGATGTGCACATACGTGAAACATTATGTTTTAGTTACCTAAAAATATATTACAATTCCACTGTGGCAATACCACGGCTGTACTTATTTATTGATACCAATATTTATGTTGCAGTATATTGGTAAAGGAAATAATAGCAAGATTCATTGGTTTCAGCCTGAAGGCTATCGATAGCAGATATGCTCGGTATTTCGATTCAGTCCTCGGGGATAACGTATCTGTGATTGTTTCAGGCTTCCGATTTAGGGATGATTAAGATGTCGGCGGGCGGTGCTTGCTATATAAATCATGTAGTACAATTACAATTATATTGTAAAAAAATGTTGCAAAAATGTATGTTTTGTAAATAAATAAAATATGAAATGTTTGTTTAGACAATCATAACAGCAATTATCCTGTACTAATCAACTATAATGTTCAAAATTCTACGAATTCTCTACTACTCCAATCTACGCTCTATCCTACTAAATAAATACCAATAAAATGTACAAGTGAAGTCAAATGAAAAAGAAACGGACTAAATTTCTACTACTACAACTACTCTACTAAAGAAATACCAATAAAAATGTTCAGACAATATAAATAAAAAAGAAACGGACTTAAGTGTGCGCACTATACATATTAATCACAGAAATGGACAAATCATGTTAAATTTGTTTCAAAACCTGAATACATTCGAACCTTCCCGAGCATTTCACTATGAGTTTGCTGTGAAATCGCAACGGCGCACATGTATCTCTATCGCAGCGTCACGTAACGCACGTGACGTCACGTATATCCCGACTATACGTACGATAACCGTTGCTTTGTTTTCTGTTTTGGGTCAATATTCATTGTTTTGAAGTATCGGCATAGCAAGGCCGGTCGCTTCTCAGATTATTATATTATTAATATTTATTTATTTTCAGATAACATAGATATATGTTAGTAAAAGGCTTAAGAACTATTGTTAGTAATATTACATACATATAAATTTTAATTATAGCAAATATACAATACAGCGTTTATAGAACGACAAAATAAAAAAAACTATTTTCACGTAATCATCCGCCTTACAAAAGACTAAATTATTAAAATTATATAGTACACTGATGGTCAAAGTTTACTGTTATTAACCTTACAGCGGAGTTTGTAAAATCGGTCAGTTATACGGTTTGATCTTTGAAGTCCTTGATGTTTATTTAAAGCAGATCATTGCAGTTTTGAACAATATTATAAGACACAAATGGGTATATTTTAGTTGCAACCATTGTTGAAGTTGCAAAGATTGCTTTTATTGATTTGCTTTTATATTCTTTAAAAATTATTATTTCCGGGCGTTTCTATGGTTTGAGGTTAATATACAATCAATTCTGAATCAAGCAATTGTTTATTAAAAACCATAGTTTTAAGATTGGTACTTTCATACTTGTATAGAGATAAAATGTTTTTTCTACATTTTTAGACATTTTAAATCGAAATAGGAAAACTTTCATAATACACGTCTGTTTGGCGGTGCTATGGAACCAATTTCTGTCTGCATCTTTCTTCAAAAATGTTTGTCCATTGTATTATCATATGAAAGTATGGTAATACGTACGACACAGTTGTTCCTACTTGGAACACCTGGTCCCATCTTATATACTCGAGATATTGTGTTTTCTTATACACTTTTTATTCTGGCATTAATATTTTACTAAGACGAGCATTGTGTAAGCCTTTTCTATGTTTTTGTTGTGTTTCGAGGGCATAGCTAATGCGCAAATAAAGACGCGAATGTAAAAAGTTATGAGTTAATTAAATAAAGTTGACGTAGATAACGGGCGTGCAGTCCTTCCAAAGGAAATTGATCACTGCCACCTTAGGACGTTTGTAATCAACCCTAGATAAAATCAGTATTACCTGAGGTTGGCCACAGATGCGTTGCTATTCCTAAGGACCAAGAAGCTTAGATAAGTTTGTCTCTCTTACCCTTGATAAGTTTGTCCCTTGAGACTAAAACACAGCTGAACTTAATACTGCAATTAATAAGCAGAAAAAGGTGTGACGGTGGTGCCTCAGGAGTTGAACCACCAAAGGTTCTACCGACCTTCCAGACCTTTCAGACCTTCATTATAAGTACGTTAGAAAATACTCAGTACTTATACTTTACTTATTTAATCATAATAAATAATCATTTTATAATTTAAAGTAAAATAATACGCAGAGATTTATAGAATGAAACTAGTAAAGCATTTAATTAAATTTTAACAAAAGATCAAGCCCGTAAACTGAGAAATATAGAGTATGAAAATCCGTTGTTGTAAATATTGATATAAAGGGATTTTGCCACTTATCTCTTGGTCAAACCTGGCATCGTTCCATGTAAGGCAGCCACTTCTATGGAACGAGCAATATTTAGCTAAATATTGGTTAAAAGTTCGTTTTATAACCACCAAATGGATTGTGTGCAAACTTTCCTACCTACATTGAGTAGGTATCTGTTACTTTTTTATGTAAAACTTTTATATAATAGTTTAGTTTAAGTACATACAAAAATTTTCGTCTTGCGGTAACAAATCATAATATTTTTACTGTAGCTTTCCCTCACTACCTAAAGGGGATCGATCACAACTAAAGGACTAGAGTTCACTACGTCATGCCATTATGTAACAATTTTTTGATGTGATTAAAGTATTAGATTAGTCGGCGCAAATGTAAATAAGATATTTAAGAATTTGACGTTGTAAGAAATCATTGGAAAGTACTATATATGCCTCTTAACGTCACAAAAGAAGATACAACAAACAAAATGACAAAACTTGCACGTGAAAAAAACATATATTTCTCACCTGAGTCCCGGAGCATCATCAAGCTGAGTACCGTCCGGCAGCTGCCAGGCGATCTGTGGGGAGGGGAACCCGTGGGCGGCGCACGACACCCGCGCGCCCGTGCTGTTTGAGAACACCAGCCGCGGCGGCGGCTCCATCAGGAACACTGGCCCGTGCTCCTGGCCCTCGCCGCCTAAAGACAACGCACAGATACAATACAATGCGATAAGACATGACATGACATATGCTATAATGTTATGCAGTATGATACGATACAAAATGATATATTTTTATAACCAAATGGCGTAGCAAACTATCATGTAATCCACCTGAGATAGATGGTTACTGTCGCTCGTGGACATCTGTAACAATTTCATATAGACTGAGGTTCTATCTGAAGTCGATCACAGATACTAGCGAGGATTAAGATGGCCGGCTTATATATAAGTGAACCAATGGGAAATGATATGGTCCGATACGGTACGAAAGGATACTATGCTTTATGATGTAATACGGTACAACAATGTATCGTGGTGGCTCTGTTGTTATCCATTTCATATTATGTAGCATCAGTATAAGCTGACGTATTCTACTTTCAAGAGTAAGGCAAAGATAACACGAAGCTTTCAAATTTAGTACTCAGGAGAAACAAACCATCTAAATAAACATCACGTAAGATTTTTGTTCAGTGTGAGAGCGGTGGTAAATATTCACAAGTTGCAATGACTCAACATCTGGCAAGCTGCATGCTGCTTTCGTTATAAAATAAGTATATTGTTTTCAAAGCTGAAATAATACTGTAACTGTTTATGGAAAACTTCAAGGTGCAAAAATAAAGTTAAGAGATTTTACTTGACCATATTCGAACAGGTTAAAAATATAAAGAAACACTTTGATAAACATTCTCCTATACTATTCTCGTAACAAAAATAGGAAAAAATAATAAGTCCACTGCTATGTCATGTCAATGAGGTTTAGCCAATAGCCACCGCAAATGGTATGCGAGGTGGTGACCGCCGTGGTGATGATGTAACATAAAATATACTGCCGCCCATATCCTACATTTCGTCTTTTACTCTTCTTTTAAGTCATACCTCTGTGGCGATGGGTCTCCATACAGCTCTAGAGTGGGTTCCGGGATCAATCTACGGCTAGACAAGCATCTGAATTATGAATTTAGGTTCTGTTCTGAGTCTAGGTGTTTGTGTATTTACCTTTGTGTGTCCATGGTACCCACGACATAGGAGAAAATCGCTATGAATATAGCGATAAAGTGTATTTTACGACGTCGACGGGAATCGAGGGAATGGTGTTATTCAAGACTGAAACCATTAAGCACACTAGCACTAGCACACACAGACACGACATATCCGATGTACACAACCATGATGAACTTCGAGAAATAATTTGAAACGAGAACCCTACCACCTGAGACCGGTTACAAATGCAAGTACCGGTGTAAGTTTGAACGTTTCATATAACTCTACGTCTGTCTTCCGAACAGCCGAGCGAGCTATATTTCTAAAGGAACAAATTGATGTGTTCTTGATATATCTTTGTTTTTTACATTTTTATTTGAATATAGAAGGAGGAGAGAACATAATATATGATATATCTGATGGGACGTGCTATCTGAATTCGATCCAGATGCGTTGTGACTCCCGAGGACTAAGATGGTCACCTCATATGAAAGTGATCCGGAAATATAATATTTCAAACTTGGCAAAAGGTTTGCCACGTACCTATATACGTATTGTGGTTTCACATGACTAAATTGAAAAGCATTATCTTCTTTATCATTTTATTCTAACCACAGCATAGCAGTACTTAATATTGTTATTTGTAACTTTAAAGCCGATCTATGGATTCAACTATGTTCAAAAGACATTCATTTAAACCTTAAATAAAAGAAAGAAAACAACGCATTCAACCTATGGTTCCAAGATTAAGCTCCATGGCACAAACGCTTGCACTGTTTAAATTAATGTCTCGTTCGCATTTAAGCTTTTCTATGCAGTGTAAACTCCCAGGCAAAAAAATAGGAGTGCCTTCCCCGAGACACACTTTTGGTTTTCATTTTCACATTTCGAGTGCGTCACCCCACCGGTCTTTCAGGGCTTACGGAAACGTGTACATAAATAAACCGAGTTGCGCAATTTCACGAGAAATTTAAATTTTTCTTAAAAATCTTTATCGTGCCTGGCAGTATATTTCTGCAATATAAGTTAATAGAAAAGTAACTCGGTGCTTGATGCTTATAAAATATACTCGTAGGAATTACTTACGTTAAGTGAATTACAAATGTGTTTCTTTAGTAAAGTAGAAAAAAAAACATGCAGTCCAAAAAATGGTAAGTGACTTATGCTGTACGAGAACATTTATTTAAAGTATAGTACATATACGAAGACTTTACGAACGCCTAATTTAAATTATTATGTCTCCCTTAAGTTTAATATAAAGTCTTAAGGGGAAATTAAAATTGACAAGTGATTGATGCCAGTCTTAGATCCAGATTTTAATCTATTATTGGCACGAAACGGTATAGGAGTATTTCTTTGTAGGACAATTTTAATAATTTAGAACTATAAATGAAATCTCAGCCAATTCTTAACTTTAATCATCATGAACGTCTTATTTTATTATTTTCGATGTCCAAATTTGCTGATATCCCAGTATAGTTATCCCAGAATATTCGAGAACGTAGTGTATCAAGATTTTAATACAAACAGTATTATAGTTGCTTCCTGGAATTCGTTTCGACTTGACCGACGGATACGTGCTGTCCGTCCACTGTGGATCCGTACAAATAATGCCAAAATCCCTTGGAAACCAATGCAATGCAGATAATATAATGTTGTGTACTCCTTTCTCTGCAACTGATACAACGTATTCATTTCTTATATACATACATACAAAATAACGAAGTTTAAATATATTCTACGTACAAGACAATTTATTTAAATAACAGGCAAATCGTTTGAAGATCTATTTGCGTTCTTATGCGGAGGCAAAACTGCCTCACCTATTTCTGCCAAACAACAATTGTGGTTTGGTCACAAGGGTATGTTAAGGATACATTTTTATCCTAGGAGTACCAAACGTCTACAGGAATAACAATGCAAAAATGAAGGAAATTAGACAAAAGAGACAATAAGTAGCCCTAATCGCTATAAGCTCCAATACATGATTAGGCTCTTAGCTTCAACTGAAAACATGATAATAAGCCGGTTCTATTCATCTAATGCGAGCTTATGGAAGCCTACCTTAGTTGATAATTATCCAATGCTTCTCATTGACTGTTATAACTAACATAATGCCTATTGAAACGCGTATTTAACTGAGATTTGTGGAATAGGAGCCGAGCGAGCTGCTATAATGCGGTTAGTGTGTCTGAGTGAACTGCTTTAATGCGGTTACTGTGGCAGACGCAGATCCGTATAATGCGGGATTTGAATTTCAAACCTCGCCTCTCGATGAGCCGGTTTTGATGGCGCGCGGAGCCATTGTCGAGGAAACTAACATGAGCCATCACATCTATATACTTTTTGCATTTTTTTCTAACTAACCCATCTTCTAAAGGAAAAGGTTATTATACTTCATTTGGCAAGCCCCATGATGGTCATTGTAATGCAATGATGAATTATTTTTTGTCATGGGATTCAGTGTTTGTGGTGTGTCGTGTTGTAGAAAGCAATTTTATCTGAAGTGTAGGCGTGCGTAGATTTTTGGGTTGATATCTTGCATAGAAATATGTGAGAAATCATTATAAGATTTGCTTACAAATTACATAATTGTCATCTTATTTAAATTCAATTATAATAATATTTATCCGAAATCTTCTTTATATTTATCTGATATGCTCCGGTTTTTTAAATATCTGTACAAAACACTATACCAGCCGCATATTTGTTCGCACCGTGTAGTTGTATTTATGTAGTAATATCTACATATGTAAATACTAATTGTAAATGTTACATTATTATATAAATATATAGTTATGGTTAGAATGTTACCTTCTAACAACAACGCACAGCATAAGCTATAAATTCTGCAGTTACCTAATAACCGATTCTCAGCCTTACTTTATGAAGTAGAAACTGTACATAGTCACCTCTACAAATCGCACAGCTACGAATTATTTAACATTGTAGGTATTTAGTTTGTTGGCGTAGCACTGCCACGTTATACGTAGCATGTCTATGAAACCCCGAATCAAATTATGTTTCCTATTTTGATCTCCATTTGGGCAATATTCATTACTGATAATGTAGTGGGCAAAGCAAATATCAGGTAGACGAATATTAGCTAATATATATGTTTATTACTGTTTAAATTATGAATAGTTCCTTTACCGGGAACATATTATATTAGTTTGAAGGTTAATACTTTATATTATTTTTAACTGTTCGTTAAGATACATTTTATAAGGATGATTGAACAACCAAGTGAAGAAAATACCTAGTATCTCAAAAATGAAATGAAGCTGGATTGAAGTCTTTAAAAAACATATACATGTAACTTAGTAGCGTTGTTTTTAGAATTTAGAAGACAAAAACTACTTAGTTATATCCTAAGACAAAATAAACAGGTCTTCACGACTGACGACAACGGAAAATAATAATGACTTTGGATCCAAATTAATCTTTTTACGTAAGTTACTCTGAATCCAATAAATCACACATTAAAAATATAATTCTAGAACTAAGCGTCTTCTGATTAAAATCAACACTTTAAATTAATGTGGAACTTCGTATGTAGGTTTTACGGCTTCAAATTATTTACTGCTTTGTATTTAGAACGGTTAGCGTAGACCTGCTACGTATTTCGTAGCGAGCGTAGCCGTTCGGCTACGCTTTCTATTTTTATCTCCGTACGGCCATTGTTCGCTACGAAATTCCTGCGAAAAACTATCGAGATTGTGCAAAGTTCTTTTGTGTGGAGTACCAGCCGGAATAATTTTGCAACACAAAGCGAAAGTACGTGGGAGGGCGCTATTAGTTTATTGGCGTATTCCATGTATTACATAAGAGTATTATAATTTTCTCTTACGAACTTTTCTTTGTAGGAACTTCCTTTATATTACGTCAAATACGATAAAAATTGCTTAATACCGGTAACAATGGAATGAAATAGAGATTATGTAATATTGTTTTGTTAAGAGTATACATGAACAAATACAAATAGAAGTATTTTTGCCACTTAATAAAGTAAATGAAACACGAAACCAACTCATAACTATTCGACTAACGAATTAAGACCAAATAGGATAGGTATCATCTCTGAAATCAGAATGATATTCGTGGCTACCCCAGGGGACTAGTACGAACGCTTCGTATACGCCCTTCGAACAAAAACACAGCGGTATTTACCGAGCTGTTTTAAGCCTGATGTTGATGTGGTGATATTGCTCTTCAAATAATTCCACTATAAACTATTTATAGGTTTTACCCACTGATCAAATGTCAATGAACAAAACTCGCCGAACACATTTATTTACGTTACATCATTCTCGTTGTACAAAGACAAACAAACAAGCAGCACGTCACCGTCGTATCTTCAAACACTGGCAACTTTCAGAAGTTGTATAATTTATTCAAGAATCGCGCGCCATCCTCTCGAGTGCCCGCTTATAATATTACTCTGAAACTGCGCCAACTCGAAAAGTTTTTATTTTAATGTTAGCTGTGATACGTACGATGTCACGTAAAACTGTCTCGTTATAGCATACCTATACATTCAGCCTTTTACTTAAGTTATCTAAATGATAAAACCATGAAGGTATGATTTTCATTTTATAAAAAGAACGCTTTGTACACTCATAGCCAAGATCAGGATTTTTTTCTGTCTTAGTTACCATAAACACACAAAAACAAGTACTAACACCTGGAGTCAGACATGAATATAATCTCCTCCTTTAGATGTCAGTCTGGCTAGGGATTGAACCCAGAACCTATTGCGTCAGACCAGTACGGTAAACGCTCGGCTAAGTGGGTTGTCAAAAAAGTTTAAAGATTAAAATGTTCAAAGTAACAAATGAGCACGATGTACAACGGTGTGACGCTATATGACCACTCATTAATAACTGTAATTAACGCCGTATAGAATTAGAGTCCGGCAGCAAGATTATGAAGTCAGCAAAATTGCAGTTACAATGCCTCATGTATCTTTCTTATTACAATTTAAATAACACTGTCGCTAATTTAATATTCAGTTTTATAGGCAACTAGACATCGATATTGTTCATAACACAGCCATAGTACTCAGAACACAAATATTTCTTATGGCGTTCATTAATTAACAAGAAAATATCACTACATTTCAAAATTATCTTTTGTTTACAGTTTTTATTCATATTTACTTAAATAAAAGAATAAGAATAACTTTACATTAATGTATTATTTGATTTACAACAAAAATAAAAGCATATTTAACTTTCATAACTTGTTTAAATTATATGTAACGAGTGAGTCATCCTTTTCAGTACTGTAGTGAAATGTATTCCACTGGAACAAACTTCCAAACTTTTATTTTAATAACATGGTTTAATGTTATTATTACAACAAAGGAGCTTTACTTCACAAGACATTTTGATAAAACCTTCTAACTTTTATAAGTGTAATGTTGGATAGGATGATATTCATTAACTTAATGTTAGTCTTTATCCTTCATTTGGTGGAAGAAAAGAAATGTTATGTGATTACCATAAAACTTACTTACTTCTTTTACTTCGTAGGGTGACTCTTCAACTAGTGAAGGGTGGCAACCAGGTTATGAAAGTAGTTCTTATAGTTTGATAAGTGATAATTAACACTTACTACTCTACATAAACTTACACTACATAAACTTAGTTTCAAAAGTGGTAAAACCATAGACGGTTCGAGTATGAACAAATCCCAAAATTACGCGGTTCCCTACTGCACACTTACAATTTTACTTCTCGGAAAACACATCTGTGATCGACTTTATATAGAACC